>VZTL01010114.1:2591-22591 GCA_013400535.1 Scopus umbretta
AACTGCAGCTGTGCCTTGCAGTGATCTAGAAGGCAGGAGAAAGATGAAGCTTATCAGGAAATAAACTTGGAAACCTATAAAACATTTGAAATGGGGAACTTTCCTGCATATATTCAAAGTCTGTGGTGTTGGGTGATATCTCTCCCACACTCACCAAAGGTTTTGTTGTGTTGCTGTTTGCTTTGCAGCTCTAGCAGAGCACTGCCATGGTACCAGGTTAATTTGAAAGTCAATAGACTGGTTTCATTTGACAGCAAGCTCCATGGTCACCTAAGTGTCACTGATGCCGTACCCCAGATACATCCTGGTATGGTTTTCCTTGGAAAAAAAGATGACAGTTTTGACAAAGACCATGAAGTGGGAATTACCAAAGCAACATAAATGGGAGTGTGTTCACTGAAGAACAGAGATGTTTCCTTCTGGGATTGGGGGAAGGACAGAAATTAAAAGAATCTTTCTTGTAAATGTTATGCACTGGGGAGAGGTGGAGAGAAACTCTTTGCAGGCTTGGCTGAATGACTAAGTTAGCATGAAGTAAGCTAGAAGAATGAATTGTATAGATGAACATATAAACAGACCCTGAATTTTTTCATAAAGAGAGTTTCCTGTGTGACGTTAATGCCACTAGTAAGACTTCCAATTTTCCCTTGCCTCTCCAGAGGTTTGTTGGATGGTTATTACAATTTTTCCACAGACTGGGAGATCTAGGAGTTTAGTCTGAACTCTATTCCAGCTGAAGTTTTTTACAGCCATGCACTGGCATCTAGATGGTGGGTTATTGTAGTGGTTCCCTTTTTTTCTTTACTATCTATTTTCATACCAGTGTATTAATCAGTATGTGATAATTGTTGATCTACCATTATTTTTGAAGGAGTGCTTCTAAGAGCAACCAGACCTTGGAACCAACGTAAGTGGAAAAGAGAGTTTTTCTGTTGTCCTCTGGATGCAGAAACATGACATCACCTACAAAAAGACAATACATAAATCATGAGCAGAATGCAAATTTCCTGAAGAGGGTCATTATATGCTCCTTAGGTTAGAGTAATTTGATGTTTCCTTAGAGTGGAGACCTTGGAAAGGCATTCAAAATGGAGAACTTTATATGCTTGATGTAAAAAGAGAATGACTTAGTGGAAGCCATGCATAGCATTTTAATATTTACAGCTTTGCTAGGGGAGGGAAAAAAAAAAATCCAGTGGCTGTTTCTAAATGAGTTCTAGCGGTGACCCATGCAGTCCACCCTCTTCTTTTACACACACAAGGGATCTCTCACTGTAAAGAGTGCTAAGTTTGCATGCTTTAATTTCAAATCCTGCTTAAATAGAGTTTAACTGAGACCTTAACTCTCTTGACATTAGACATAATTATTAGGCAAAGCAAGTACTGTCTTTTATTAAACTAACTGGTAGAGCTGGAAAAAGTAGGCAAGCTCCTGGGCATACAAGGATTTGTCTGCTTTTTCCACCTCTCCTAGTCAGTCTAAGAAAAAAAACAAAAGAAGGTATTTTCTCTTTCTGTTCAAACTTTGTTTTGCTTATGTCCTCAGATCGCCACAACTCCATCAACACTGAAGTATACATTATTATTATTAACTATAACTTGTACTGTAGTTGTGCTACACAAACTTATCATAAGAGATGGATCCTGCTGGTAGAGACTGCAGTCTAATTGGAAACCAGGCTTCACCGCAAAGCATGGCATAAGAAGAGGGAACACCAGGGAGAGATTACCAAAAAAAGTGTGTTTGCATAGGTCAACTCTCCATACAGCTCATTTCAAGGAGCAGGTATGTGCTGGAGTACGTTTCAGAAGTTGCCTGTAGCCTCTCCTTCTCCTTGCTGGCAGTTATTGAAGGGCTTGATGAGGCAGTTTTGAAGGATGAATTAAGGGGTAAGGTTGGAACTGGTATGACTTAGGAGGTTACATGCTAACATCCAGTAGATGTGGGCTTCCAGTGCTAAGCTGGCCTCTGTGTACTGTCACTGACCTCTGGAAAATGGAAAAGTTTGGGAAAACAATGGGAGTTCAGTCCTAGGACCTTGGTTAGGCTCTTGAAGGAAGCATAGAACACTTAAAAAATTGGTATGAACTGGGGTTTTGCGCAACCAGAAGATCTGAGAGGCTCAGGTTTGATGTTAATGTAAAACTTTAGCTGGTGAGATGCTTGAGCCTCTCTCTTCTGCTCAGATGGTAAAATAGGGCTGAAGTCTGCTTGGATTTTCCAGCTAGGATTTTTCACTTTAGCAGAATTTTAAATGGTGCAACTCCTGTATAAATGGTTGAATGCTCTGAAACCCTGACGCCTCCTGGGTGCAAATAGCAACTAATAGCTACTGTGTCCTATTCTCCAGCAGTCCCTGGCCTAGTGGTGTGTTATCTGTTAGGGAGTGGTGCAGATCTCCCTGGGCAATTGGAAACCCATAACAAGCAGACCTTGCTGTAAAAAATTAGTCTGGTTTGCAAGAATAATTTATTCACCTGCATTGTTCTGAGACCACATTTTCTAGAATAAAATGGAAACATGGCTAATGAATTTCTACGAATGTACATCAGACCTACTCAGATGCGGGTCTAATATGTAGTATTTGATATGAGACTCAAGAAAAGGGGATGAAGTCTCTCAAAAGCCAAAGTTATATCCTCTCTAGTGCTCCATAGTAGCCAACATCACCTCTTAACTAAGCTTTGTAGGGCCTCCTGCAAGGGTGGGATGCGAGTGCTTGGCCCCAGAATTAGGTCTGGGTCTGAGTAGACAGTGATTTATATCAGTATTCGAACCATGTGTAACCCATTTCTGTGAAATATTTATATTCCCAAGAACTTTATCATGGGAGGATTTCCCAGCAGGTTACACACATACCTATGCAGGCTTCATTTTTCATATTCTGATGTAACTGGGTCTATTCAGGAAATGAATAATTGCTATGCCGTCATGATTTTTGCTTTCTCTTAGAATTGCAAGTTTAGCTGTTGCCTGTGAAGTTCTAACCTGAATCCAACAAAACAAGAACAGGGTGCTGCCTTGGACTGTAGGTGAAGTTGAATCTTGACTTAGCTTTGCATGTATTCCTGGAATAATCTGCAATGTCTCCAAACCACAGCTGCTTAACTTCAGAGGATAATAGGTAGTGACTTCTTCCAAATCAGCAAAAAGTCCGCTAAACTCTGACAAATTCAGACCCCATGGCCCCAGTAATGCTATGCTGTTCTGGCAACCATCCTTAAGGATGAAGCAGTACTGGCAAGTCCTGCTGCAAGGGATGTTCAGTCACTGTACCTGGGCTATCAGCTTTCTGGAGCATGTGTTTATGAGGGGAACACTCTTCAGGCTCAAACACTTCCAGGCTCTTGTACTCCCACTGTTTTCACTTAGGGTTGGAGACCCGAGGAAAGCATTTTCAGTGCCTTCCACCTGCTAATTGTTGTCATCCATATCTGATGGTTTCAGAAGGCCCGGAGACTAAAAGGCAGCTCGGGCTATACTGCCTGTGAATGATCTGGCCCACATCTACTGGTAGTTTAATTTTTCTGAGTTGCTTTTTTTAAATAAAACAGAGCAGTGGAAAAATATGTAGGTTTTGCAGTAATAGTGATTGTAACATTTGTTTGTAAAAATATTTCTAGTGGTATCCATAACAGCATCTGGGGATCTTTTCTTTACCTTCTCAATGTTATGCTCCAAAATGTACACTTTCATCTAAGACATGTATTCATTTTTTTTATTTTTTTTTGGTGGGTGGGGAAAGACTATTTTGATCTTGTGTTCATTTTTTATCATTGTCTCTTTGCAGGGGGGACCTTTTCTGCCAACCAAGATCATTCACATAATCATAAAAAAGAAAAATAAAGATTGAAAACTGAGATATAGCCAAGATCCAAGAACTCCATCTAGTACTAGTATTGCATTGCCATAGGAATCACGATTCTCACTAGCCACAAAAATGCTGTAGTTTAGTTTTTGGCTTCCCAAGCTTACCTGTGTTACTCGAGGAGCTCTAAAACACAAGGCTGAGCTAGGCAGAGAGCAGCCCAGATGAAACTACTACATGCATTTTTTTTAAAAATGCAAAGCCTATCCCCCTTTGCAGCATAACAACTTATTTTTCATCTTCAAAGTGTTTTCAGACCATTTGCTTTTAGTCCCAAAAAAAGAGGCATTATGGAAGTCATATCTGAGAAAGAGAGGTTGAGGGACTTGCTTCAGGCCACAGAGGGAGCTGGCATCAGGGCTAAAATCTGGTTTCTGTCATTCCTGCCAAATGCTTTGAAGACTTGTGCCGTACATTTGATTCCCACTCAACTCAGCGTTATGGGCCCCCAGGAAAGGCCAACTAAAGCCTATATCTACTTTTTTTTTTTTTTTTAACAAAACAAAATCTGTATTTTCTTGCTCTACCGCCACTAACGCAAGTTTCTGCACTGCAGTGCTGAGAAAAGGAGGTGTTTTTCAGGCTTAGTGTTTCTCATAATGACATCTCCACACAAATGATAACTCAACAACTCTGTGTTCGAGTTATCTGATGGCAACAAAATTTTAAGAATCAAAGGTATGGGGATAATTAGGACTCTTGCTAATCATTCTGTGCATTTTTATTTTTTTTCCTTCTCAATGAAATGAGATTCACATGGATTAATTACTACCTGCTATAAATAAACCCTGAGAATGGCAATCTGCATCGCAGAGGCAGAGGGTAGCTGTCGTTTAATATATCACAGCTTTCCACGCACCTGTTCGCCCGATGCTGTTGCCATGGGAACTTCATTTTATAAGAGAAGCTCTGCATAATTAGCATGGATCGAGGTCTATATCAATCAGAATAATTTGGAGGAGTATGAAGAGCCCAAAGGAGAAGGCAAAGCTACTTGTCTCTATAGGGAAGGTATCAGACCTCTGCTGCGTGGTAAATAGCCAGGCAGTTACTGGAAAAATTCAGTGGAATTAGCAAATCTAAGGGAGCCAAATTATACAAAAGACAGAAAACTTTGTCCCCTTGGTTGTCATTACGAAACACTGTTAGAATGGGCTTTGAAAAATGAACAAAGACAAAAATAAAAAATACTTGTGTAATTAACTTGGAGGCTTTGACACAAACTAAGAAATTTCACAGGCTGCACTAGTGCTGTCAGTCTGGGAGTCTGGCAGTGATGCACGACAGTGGTCATAATGCACAGCTATACTTTTTAGCCCTACTTCTGTCTATATCAAGATAACAAACATTAATTCTCTGAAATAGGTGAGAGAAGGATAGTAACTTGTATTCTCAAACTGCTGTTTCATCAGCCCTTGTGCCTAGAGTTCATTGCTTTTTGCCCAAGCGTGCAAGACATAGCAATCCTGCAGCTGCAGTTATCCAACTAGTGCATCATCCTAATCACAATGCAGCAGATTAAGCACAGAACAACAACTTTAACTTTAATATTTCTTCCTTCTTGTCAGTTGGTGTCAGAAATATGACTTTAAAGAAAAGGGCTTAATGGTGGTGTAAAATGCCTGAAATTGAAAAGTTGTTTTTAAAAAAAGTTGGAAGAGCTCTCTGTGTGCACGCCTATGCACGAGTAAGTGACTGAGTGGATCTTCTGCTGATATTGTCTTGGCTGTGGGTCTCAGCGGGATGTGATACAATATTAGTGGAGTGACTGCCGTACAGGAGCTGTTTTAGACTGTAGCTGTATGTGAACCGATAACTTTGAATTCTTTAGGGGTCCAGTTTGAATGCAAGTGTCAATGTAGCGTTGTATTTCTGTGTTGATGATAAATGTTGAAAATATGAGTCCTCAAAACAGCTCAAAAGGAAAAGGTAATGAAAACTTGAAAATCTGTGCTCTTTGGTATTAATAATGACAGGAAATAGTTTCAAATACAATGGATAGAAAATCTAAAGGAATTCTGCTAAAACAGTAATGTGATGGGGTGTAGATTTGGACTCTCTTGGTTTCTGAAGATGCAGCTACTGAAATCAGTCTAAGTTTGAAGAATTGGTAGACCTTATACAATAGACAAGCTATAGTTCTTGGATGACACTGGACTGGCCTATGCTACTTCTTTTAACTTTTTTCAGAAGATTGTGGTAAACTTCTGTGTTGGGCTGATTGTGAGAAAAAAAAATTGAATTAAAATCACAAATTGCTTTAGTTAATTTCCATGGTATTTTAGTCCATGTACTGAAGCCCTCAATGACCCATAGGATTTTATTCATGTGGAAGCTTTTTGCACTGCTGAGTGCTGCACTGGAATATGGACTGGGAAAAACTCCTTTGCTACCTATGAGCAACAAGTCTAGAAGAGAAGGTGAGGTGGGTTTTCACCTCTGCTGATCCTTGGTACTGGATGGAGAGGCTTTCACCTGTGCTGTATCTGCTATCAGAAGGAGGAAGGACACTTCATGGGCACAAGCACAGCTTTGCATGCCGTTGTCGTGGAATGTGAAGATACCTCTCATAGCTGCTTCTGTGGAAGGACAGGGCAAAGACTTGCAAAGACTCTTAACCAGAGGAGTGACCTCACTTCTAGGCTTCAGAACTGTGCTATATCTGCCTTTCTTTTTCTTCCTTCTTGAACTCCTTCCTGCACAGTGTTGCAGCTTCATCAAAGCAGTGCATGCTTGCTCCCAAAATGGGTGGCTAGAGCACTCATTTTGGAAAAGCAGTTTTGAATCCCTTCACCCTAAAGAGGAACTCCAGAAAGGAGAGCCACAGGCACAGCCTTTTATTGCTGCGCTTGCTCCAGCCTGGCTTTGCATCAGGCCAGAGCCGGGTGCCACCACGACTGTCTTGGGCAGGCTTGGAAGAACAACTCAAGGCACGTGACAACTTTTAGTGAAAAAGGAAACTGCTTATAGAGTTTAACTGCTTCCAGGGAAAAATTGCAATTGAGTGAAATTTTTTGGGTTGTTACTTTGCAGGGAGGCACCTACATTCAACAGAAAATCCTGCTTTTAGAGGCAAATCTGGCTTCAAGTCACTATTTCAAGTTAAGCATTATAGCTTTGAGAGTAATGATCCAACCTAAGTGCTTCCATAAATTCAATTCATTAAAATAATATTTCCTCTGGCCCCAAAAGTGCCAGATCTCATAAACTACCCATTTGAAACTGTTAGATAAGTTTGGCTTTTTTATTGTTTTTCAAGAGAAAAATGTTGCCTCGAGACTAGGAATGTGTTTGGTACAATTTAGTCAATTTTAGAAATGTGTTCTCATTGGAGTTATTCCTCATTTTAGTTTTGTATAAAGGAGAGGAAAACTAGGGCCTTAGCTCTTGTGCTGCAAATCCACTTATACCTGTACAATAATAATTTAAAGATAAACGTAAAAATTAGTGTGGGGACAAGTTTGGAAGGTAATCTTTGTACTGCATTAAGATTGAAGGATGGCATAGACAAACAGTTAGAAAAATTTCTTAACCTATATCAAGTTATTCTGTGATCTAGTAAAAGAGCAGGCTAGATTTTTTGTCTGCTTCCATTTTTCAGTTTTTTTTTCAAAAAAAAAATTATCCATCTTGTCCTGTCTATTAAAAACAGAGTGAAAAATGCATATATATCTTCCTTAAATATATTACCATCTATTTACATATGTACCACATACATATCTGAGAGAAGAGAATGAATAAATAGTTTTCTGGTAGAAAGCCTTGAACAACTGGATGGAAACAAAGGTTATTTTTAAGCAGATGTTTTTAGTGTTCATGAAGGGACTGGGTTGTGACAGCAGGAAGAAATACTGTAGTCTTGAATTAATTAATAAGGAAAAAGCTCATAGCTTGGGCAGCTTCCCTGGCTGCATCATTGCTGGTACTTTAATGGCAATTGTTGAGGGATCATCCCCATGGAGATGAAATGAGAGTTTGCTCCATCCCCGCCCTGACTCATACCTCAGTTTGGTGGTACCGGAAAAGGACCACTATCATCCAAAAACTAGAGTGGAAAATACTGACTCATTTCATATGTGCCTTCAAAAACCTCTTTCACCATGACAGACTTTAATTACTATCAATACTAGTCATTTTGAGGTGAATTGAAAGCCTGGTATGTGCTTTTTCACTTCACCAAGCCAGCCAATTTACTTGCCTTAAAAATGTGATCATACTCTAGGCTTAATTTCAATGTGTCTTGCTGAAAATGAAGAGACTATAAGAAAATTGTTCTGCCTTTGAACTTACAGCTGATTAATGGAAGGTGCTGAAACCTTCCCAGGTAGGAAAATGGGACCAAAGATCTCCTGATATATCTTCCAGTCTGTGATAAAAACAGCAACTGAGTTGGTGCTTTTTGTAAATTCAGAAAACTTCAGTAAATTCAGAAAATGTCATCCTCACACCAAAGAGGCTGTTCAGTGAACAGTGTTAAATAAACACCAAGTGATGAGGCAGGCATAATTGTAGGAATGATCTTTAAAGGTTTGAGGATTAGCACCATGCATCTGGAGTTCTAGTGTTGCTCAGAAACTGCTTGGCCCAGTTGGTGCCACATGGACCCAGCAGAATAAGTTTCTTCTGGAAGCATAGATTTTGTTGTTGTTGGAGCCTGCGTACCACACTGGTGAACAGCTACTGTCGGTTTGCCTTTATTCCCCTTGCCCCTTTTCCTTTTTTTTGCCTAACTTGCCTCCAGTCTTTCTTCTCTTGTGGCTTGCTTTAACTCCTTCTCATTCAGGGCTGGAGAGCTGGAATGGGAATGGAAAAGCAGTGAGCCAGCATCAGATCTGTAAACTTCACCTCACTGGCAAAGAACACAGCACTAGCTCTAGGTCTTCATTGCTTCTATTTCAGTAGTATGCTAGGTTACTGCACTGACTTTTCAGTGTGAACCTGGCACAATGGGCTTTTGGAAACTGGCGTGCAATTCAGATATATCTTATGTAGCCATACAAGGCATGTTCTCGAGTTTCACCTTGTGGGGGAAGGAAGGAGTGAGAAGAGAGGCATATCTCCGTTGTCCAAAAATAGTTAACCACACTCAGTGGGTATGTTTGTTTCTGCTGGCATACGGGGCTCGGAGACCAAAGAGCAAAGAGATGCAGAATTTTCCTATCTGAGTGAGACTGGGCTTGAAATGTCACATATCCTTATAGGTCTCCATTAGCCTGTTTTGAGATGCTTGTGCTGGGCATGAATGTGAACACAGATATTGATGGATAGCAATGCACTAAAAGAAATAGACATAATTAATGATGGTGCAAGAAAAATGCAGCATTCTAAACCTTCCCGCTGAAACTCAGGGAGCTTTTAGAGGTTTGTAGACAGCAGGGGCTGCTTATGTTTCTTAACAATGTCTTTTGCCACTGACACAGCAGCACCTTGCTTTTATAGTTAATGCGGCAGAGTCTCCCTTTCTATCCCCATTTGGCTGACCATGGAACTTATTTACAACCTCAGCAGAAAGATCAAATAACGCTGTGATAACTGGCCCCTATTGACACTGTCAGGTTTCCAGGTCTGTAAGACAAATGTTGCTTCTAACTCGCAGCACCCTGTGTGCTGTACATTTTGATGCAGATTTTTATTACCTGGCAGGTGGCTTAGGAGTCATGGATGGAAAAAAGGGCTGAGATCAATAACGGAGAATGATCAAGCCGTGTCAGAGAGGGGTCAGCAGGCAGCAGTTGGGGAAGTTGCTCCTTGACATGACTCTCGGGGGCGGCGAGGGGAAGTGCCTTGATTTCTGAAAAGCATCATGCTGTGTTAAGAGTGCCTAATTATAGCTGTCACTGTGGCCAACTAAAATAACAGAGGGCTTTGAACAGGGATGGTGAATAACTGCATTTTATTCCGGTTGTTGGTGTTGCTGCCACTCTTTCTCTTGCACTGGGCTGTGCTGGCCTGGGTCCCTGAAGGTGCAGGCTCTGTCTTTTCCTAATGCCATAGAGCTGGGAGAGGCCTCGAGAGACCCTCTAGTCCCACATGAGATCGACTGCAGCCATTTTATTCCTGAGATGGGCTTATCCTGCCTGCTCTTAAAAACCTCCAGTGTCACTTTCCTTTAATGCGCTCACTTTTATGTAGCAACTGGTGCTGCCACTGTTTTATCTGTAGACATTTCAACGTAGGATTAACTTTTCCAGCTCAAAAAAGCAAGTGGCTAAGACTTCTGGCAAAGGATATGGGCTGCTATTGTGCTTTTATCCTGCTGTGCTTCTTCCAGGATCAGAAAAGTCCTGCTTTCTGCAGTAAGACTTGCAGATACTGTTTGATTTCAATGATGTTCTAAAACCTGAGGAAGCTTTAAAAAAAAAAAAAAAACAACCCAAAAAACCCTCACAGCTTTTGCTCTGGTTGCACAAACAGGGCTATAACAGAGAAGGGCCTCGACAAAGTTTCAGACAGAACTCAGTAGTAGATTTAGCAACCTCTTCATTTTATCTTGGTTTGTGTCTCCTTGGAATTAGATGAGCAGCAGATTCTGCAGTTTTCTTCCAGCACAATCCAGGAAGATGTCTGTAAGCAATTTCTGTGTTATAGTCCCTATTTATATCTGTAATTAAAGAAATAAGTATCACAGTTATCTTTCTAATTTCATAATTACCTCTTTGAAATAATAGCCCTGTTCCAGGTGTTTTCTAAAATAAAACAGCTAGGGAAATTAATTTCAATTAGAAAGGAAAAAATACAAACCGAAGTGGAGTTTTATTAAAAAAACCCTAAAACCACAATAACACAAAAAAAAGTCCCAACCAAACCCAACATGCATTTCTTGGAGGGTACTTCGTTTAGGTAATTAAATCTGTGCAGTGTGAATGAACCATTAACAGCAGTGCCCTTTATCAAATGACATTTAGAGCACATTAATCTGCTGAATTCTGAGGCTTCCCAGCAGCTTAAAACACATCTGGAGGCAAAAAAATCAGTGAATTCTTAATGGGAACGAATAGTCTTTTGGTGTGTAGTACAGATGCTCTAGGCTTTCTCGCTTGGAAGATTTAGTAATGTGGAGAAACCTGAGTTGTATACATGTAAATTCATAAGAAATCACAAGTTTATGGCATGTGCATGTTGGAGTTCAGAAGAAAGATAAGTTTTTCGTCCAAAAGAAAACGAGAGAAACCATGAAGGAACACTCTTATCTCAACCATTGCTTTCTTTTCTTTCTCCCTAATCTTTCCTCCAGCACCTTTTGTATTGTCTGTGACCACTGCAAATCCCATTTTCTTCCTGAGACAGGGTTGCAGGAGGAAACTGTTTGATGTGGGATATGTAGAAAGGAGCTCTCAGAGGGCTGCCAAGGCTGGCAGATTTTGGGAGAGAGTCATGCTCATTAAAGCTCAAAGTCTAACGTTGAATTCTGCAGCAGTGCCTCTTCTCCAGCTTTAGGCAACCCCCAAAAATGGTCACTGGAACAGATCTCATGAGAACAAATATGGCCTGAAAACAAATTATTAAGGTCACAACTCTCTTCTGGAGTTTTTAAAAGTGTGTTGGTTGCTATTACTCCTGTAAGGTTGCTGCTCCTGTTGGGAATTACATCAGCAGAGTATGGTAACACCCACCATCTTGCAAGCCCTATTGAGCTGTTGAAGTTTTCAAAGTATCAATGTTTTGTTTTTTTTTCCCTAGGCTTTAATTCATTAATGCAGCCCTGCCAGGATGTGGAGGGTCCTTGATGAAGTTTCAGGTTTAATCAAATGCTTGGTACAAGTGAAGGGCTCAAAGTTTGCACCTTTGAATTTGTGTGTAACTTTCAAAACCAGCCCGACCATTTTTTTTTTTTTTTTTAGGGATCCTACCGGAGAAGTATTTCTTAAGTTCTTGGCTTCATCTTGGCTAAAAATTAAAATTGTTCTCAACCAGCATAGGAAAATTGCTATAGCAGAGCGTGAAAATGAATAGGAAAGTTCACTTCATCTCTTTAGAGGTAAAATACAGTCTTGGGGACACTCAGTGTCTGCAAGTAGGTACTTTTAGGCTTAGAGACAGCTTATCAGATCTGCATGTTATGCTAGCCACATGCTATTTCCATTTCAGGGTAAGGTCTGGTGCAAATCACCTCATCCCACCACCCACACCACCTGAACTAAATGACTGTTTACAATTGCAACAATTCCTTTGAATTAAGTATCAGTCCTTTCACTAATAACATGAGACTACAAACTTGGCAAGGAGGTCCTGAGTGGGCATTGGGAAGGGATGGAATTGAAAAACGACATGAAAACAAACGAATGAAAACAAGATTCATTCACAGAAAAAGCATGTTTCAAATGGAGAGTGGGTTTACAGATTGGAAGAACAGAAACCAGGCATTTAGGATCTCTTTGAAATTAATGCTTCAAAAAGCATTTGTATTCTAGGGAAAATATTCTTTGAACATTGCAAAACATAAGTGAATTTGCTTTGGACATATTTTTCATAATTGTTCTCTTTCTCTGTGTTAATAACTAAGGCTACTGCTGCTTAAGGACTTGATCCTTTACAGGCTGTCTTTTTTTCTCTCCTTGATCCTGCAATGAAGTCATAATACTGCATTTTTGTGATATTACGATCATTTCCATGGCAACAGACTGATGTCCAAAGTACAGGATCATGACTTTAGTGTGGGATCAACCAAGAGGAGATAAAGTCCTTATTAAAATACACTTTTTCAATAAGAAGAAAAGGAACTCATAAAAAATCCATTAATTTTATTATGCATTTCCTTCTCCAACTAAGCACAAGAGCAAATAAGTGCTTCTTTTAAGGGGCTGTTTGATTTTACTTGTTTATGTTGATCTATAAAATGTTGGTTTGAAAGGAAACATGAATTAAAGAACTGCAGCCATAATATATATATAAAAAAAAAACTTACTTAAAATCTTGATGGTGAATTTTTTTTTATTTATTTATTTTTTAAAACAGAGGAGTGCTTTCTAGTACCAGTAGACCTATACAGAGAGATGACCATGAAAGGTTGCTTGGCAGACCTACCCCAGGAAAGATTACCTTTATGTATTTGTTCATAGGCCCCTTAGGAACTTCTGATCCACCCCAGCTGTAGCTACTCTCCATTAGGCTCCACTAGTCCTATTTCTTTCTTAAGACCTTACAACATCCCTAACAATTGTTCTGCCTCTAGTCACCCACACCAGGGAAAAAGAAACCATGGCCCTAGATAACTGTTCTGCAAACCCTTGCATGTGCTTAGCAGAGAAGACCACCTCCTGCCCTACTTTGGAATATCCTGAATCCAACAGATATTTTGGAGGGTGTTGTGAAGGCTAGGCAATGTTAAAAGAAGCCAATCTGCTATTGGCAGTCCAGAGGCATCAGACAAACTTACAAAACAAAACCCTCCACCAGGGTTACCTTTGCTTTGTGTGTTCCCCTTCCTTAGAACTGGGGCTAGCTTGGAAATGACACTGCATGAACACGTTCTAGATATTTCCAAATAGGAGCAAGAAAGAGGCAAAGGGTACCGTGATTTGGTGGTCCTATACTGCAAAAGATGCCCTTGATGCAACAAGAGGTTGGCTGACTTGTCTTCTGTCATGCAGTGGTTCATACAGAGAGGATAGAGGGACTCTTTCCAAACGTGAGGCTATTGTCAGTCCTGTCTACTTCCTCCAAGACCTTGGTCTAAACAGTTGTTGCCCCAGCAAGGAAATACCAGGTTATCTGTACTTCTATGAAGTACAGGCAGAAGGGCTGAAGGTATGGCTGGACAACTTGTGGCAGAGATGAGGGATGGTGAGGCAATGATGGCTGAGTTTGGAGCATGAGTCCCAACCTGTCTCATGCTGTTGGCTTCTGAGGAACCATCATGAGTCAGTCTGTTGTACTCCAAGCCCTGTTTCTGACTTTTGCCAGCAGACTAAGATGTCAAATTCTCTGTTCTTATCCTATGGGCCTGATTCTCCTCTGACTTACACTGAGGCATGTCAGAAGCGCTCCCCCTGAGGCCTATATATTGGTGTAAATGAGAAGAGAATCAAGCACTGGGTAAAGACAGTTGTAGGCTTCAGAATCTGTTCTCCCTTTGGTGCATGCTGTGATTTATGCACAGAACTCCTATTAGCAACAGTGGGAGAAGAGATACTTACATTGCTGAACAGGATTTTTTTTCTCAGCTGCCTGAAGCTACTCAGCATAAGCCTGTTGTGAAAGTGATTGGAGATTTAGGGGAAGGAAAGCCAAAGAGAAATAAGAAAAACAAAACTAATCCTAAACTAAGCAACTGTTAAGAATTATGGGGGTTTTGCTGTTTTGTTTTTTTTTTCTTGAAACCTGGAGGTTTTTTTAACAACTGAATAACCGTTCTTAATAGTCCTGAATTTTTGGAGTAGCTCTGTGGGTGGGGATTTGCACAGCCACTGATGAAGATGGAAGTAAAAGGACAAGGAAAGTTGAAAGTATCACTTGAAATCACTTCTCTGCTAATTTCCGTCATTGCAATTTAACTTATAACAGCAGACCTCTATGGAAATATGGCTGTTGCTCTTGCTATTTTGCAAACCAGGTTTTGCTCCTTTTTCCTTTTAATAGGAATGTAACTTTTGATCTGGTTGCCAGCTTCAGAACTGTTACAGTTAAGATGATTTTCCTCTCTTCTGCCTTCTCTGCAATGTCTTCTAAATTTCTAGTCTTTTTAACAAAAGGCTTATCCTCTTGCCTTGAGATGTATGCTTAAAGGCAAGCTATTCCTTGATATTATAGGGTAGAATTTACCAGTTCTGCTATTATCCAAGTCCAGGAATCACAGCAAACTGGCAAGAGTTAATCTTTATTAAGCAAAAGCATGTAGGACCCACACAGGCTCTATAGTCGCACTGTATTCTCATGCTTACCATTTCCTTTATTGATTTGCCTGTCTAAATGAGTACTTCTAAACTCTGTGGGTGTTTTCCAATTAGATAAAAGGCAATTCATGTCACCCTGCTGCAGCTCTAACAGCCATAACCAAGAGAGTGCATTGAGGACTTCTCAGCAGAGCAACCTAGTTTAATCAAGGCACCCCCCTTCAGCGCTACCTCATCTGCAGGACATCTCTCTTCACAGGCAATGCTTTCTTTATTGGAACTTTAGAGGAATGGGCTGCAGCTATGCTAGCAGCTGTGGCTGTGCTTTATGGGCCAACTATATGGTTAGCAGAGAAGATGCATGAGCTTCTCTCTCTTATGCTGTTTTGGGAAAGCGCTGCTTCTCCAGTGAGAACACCGGCTTGATGCATGCAAAGCTCGGCACCTTGCTTCACTAAGAGCTACCAGTGGCATTGTCCTTTCCAAATGTGTACAAAAACATCTCAGAAGATTGTCACTGCTGCCTGTGTGAGTGGTGCTGTCACTGTGAGAGCTGAATCCAATAAACCTCCTAATGGTCAGAGCTGAACAGGCATTTGCTGAGTGTTATGCATTTGCTGGAGGATCATAGACCCTGTTTTTTGTGGGAGAAGCATGTTTTCTTTCATGCCCAGAGAGGTCTTACATTCTCCTTCCCGAGACATTGTGCAGCTGATGGATAATTCCTGGGCATGGTTGAGGAAACTACAAAGGGAAGTGAGGGTTTCAGTCTGAAATTCTGTTTAGCTTAACACTCCGCATCCTGTCCTGGTTTTGACCCTTTGAATTTCTCCTTGCTGCTGCCTTTCATGCTCCTTTGTTGCGCACTCTTCCAACAGACCACACCGCTGAAAGACTTTGGGCAGATGCTTCCCTTCTCACCTTCAGCAGGGTCCCTGTGCTTCTTGCTTTACTATCCAGCATCACGTCCCCACCACTCTTTGATTGCTCTAGTGACACATCCCACATGACCTCCATGGAAGCCTTCAATCTTTGAGCCTATTTGTCACTTAGGTGTAGGGACCATTGGAGTCAGCCTCTGGTGGATGAAGTGAGGAACCACCTGTTTCTTATGCATCACTACTGTTTCTTATGCATCAGGTAGAGGTCTGAGAGAGTTGGGGAAGGCATTTTTGGCCCCATGTATTTGTTATTAAGAGAGAGAGAAATATGTCTGGGTACACAGACTTTCATTTGCATTGCTTTCTACCCATAGTCCTCTTAGAATATACCATGACTTCATACAAACTCAGAATCACTGGGTGGCTCTGAGCAGAAGGAAGGGGAATGAGTTTCTTTTTGTGTACTCTATGGTCTCATTTACTATCTGATATGCGATAAGGTATATTCATAGTGTCCTGCAGCATAGAAAGGGCTTTTAGCTTAAACTGTAGAGGACAGAAGTGGCAAACGATACACTCAGATGCGATCTGCATAGATACTGGCCAGAACTGAAATTTCTTTACCTATGTAAGGTGTCACCCAGAACCTTTTCAGTATCGGATAGCCTTTCTCAAGGGACAGGTCCATTTAAGTGCTCCTTGAGAAGCCAGGGCAGTGCCGCTATAAACCTTAAACTATGACGGAGTCTTGTAGAGCATCAGGTGGTCACAGGATACTTTTCAGTTGCAAGTCCTAGTTTGTAACCAAAGTTACAAGGAGGAGAATTTTATTTACCATCAGTACATATTATTGTTACCCAAGTTAACGTTGTATTATTTTATTTTTTAGTAAGAGGACAGAAAGGAGTATTGTGTTATTCCGTTTCTTATCCAGTCTAATGTGTGATATGTAGGAAGAGATAGTGCTTTTTGTTGTTGTTTTTTGTTTTGTGGAGTTTTGTTTGTTTGCTTTTGAGAAAGGGCAAAAAAGAGAGTGAATGGCATTTGGTTATGATTTGCCACTATTTTAGGTTAGGATCTGGTATTAGGACTGGTGCATTGCCTATGCAGAGCAGACAGAGGAAGCATGCCATGATTCCAGAAATTCTGGGTGTGATTTTCAGCAGGTTCTTCTCATTTTTCCTGGGCTTGAAGCAAGATAATTGGTCCTTCTTGTTTCACAAACTACTAGCGCTCTTGCTGTGACAGCATGAAGTAGAAGAAATATCTTAAGTGCTGGTGTGAAGGGTGGTGGGGTAGGCTGCCTGTAAGAGATGACTCTGACTCTCTGGGGTTTGGAGCTCACCTGGTACCTTCTGGCTTGGGGCTGCGTGCACGGAGCCAAGAACCTTGCCAGTGCCCTACGTTACTTGCCAAAATCAGTTGTTGGACTCCACTGTATTCTCGAGATGCAGCTGTGTCGCCTTTACTGTGTAAAGAAGTGAGTCACTGCAAAAGGTACCGCACTTCCCTTGCGTAACATAGCTCTTTGTTCGGCGTGAGCAGAAAGTGCTCCCAGCAGCGGTTCTCCTCCCACTGCCATGTGTGTCAGCCAGGCTGAATGCTGCAGCAGCTCTGCAGTTTGCTCCCCTGCAGCCCCTTTTCAAAGTACATTAACTGGCTGCTTTTAAAAGTCTCATTACTTCTGCCCTGAGTCGCGAGACTGCTTTAATCCTTCTGTCATGTATGATGCCCTTTAGGTGGGATGTTTCCAGGCCACAGCTCTCAATCCTCAGAGGTGCTGGAGTTTTCGGAGGAAACGGTGTTGAGATCTGGCTGGCAAACCTTGCTCGTCGGGAGCGTTAGAGTACACTGCCAGTGAGAAAATATACAACGATTTGTCCCTCCTCTCCACACCACTGCAGCAACCCCCTGGCTAACCTGGAGCTTTGCATAGCCAGTACATTAATGCCACCTGGCTGCTATAAGCAGAATGGGAGATGGCTCTGCTCTACTTGCCTTTCTTCTGCTGTGTTACTGGCTACGTTAATTCGTGTCTGTCTTCTTTAGCCTGCCCATTTTTCCATTAAACTTGTAGGAACTCAATTATATCGGAGGCTTATGTCTTTGTCTTTCAAATTTTGGTGAAATTAGCCATTGAGCTCAAAAGATGAGGGAGAGCTTGCAAATTTCCACATTTAGTGGACAGACAGCATGAACGTGTAAGCTTCCTATTATTAGAAGGTTAGGTTAAAAATAAATAGTAAAATGTCTGGAAACTTACAGTGTGACTCTCATATCTTAGACGTCATCATACAATATTATACTTGTCTATACGAATCATTCCAGTGGGGAAAAATAAGGAAAAAAAACCAAACCCAACTAATCATAGTAAATGGCATTTTTCAACTCTTATTGAAGCATAAGCAGAGAAGCAGAAACTAAACAACAAAAGGTAAAATGAGTAATATGTTACTCATTTCTCACATTGAGAGACTGAGAAAAATGTGAAAAGGGATATGTTAAGAAGAGCAAAAAAGTAATAGATGAGTTGAAAATACTTTGATGGCAGTTTACATTTATTTCCTTCCAAAAATCAAGACAGTTCTTTTTTTTTTTTCCAAATGTGCATTTGAATGCCTCTAGCTGTAAATCTTACAATTATACTGGAGGACTTTATTAATTTTAAGAATTCTTTAACCTTGCTTTACATCAGCTGAGAGATGTAGGTTTATTCAGGAATGTGTAATCACTGAACAAGCACTGCATCAGAGGGCAAGATGAATAGAATTAAGGTTGCCATGGGTACTTTGCTTTTGAATTTCTTCACTTCTGAGTTTAAAGTCTAAACATAAAAATCCCAGTAATTTTTGGCTTTTGTAGGTTAGCACTGAATACACACATAAATTAACGTCTTACTCATGGCTGCAAGTGTAGCTATTACTGTCTAATGTATAATTCCCTGTACGCAGACAAGCTTTGTTTTTTCCTTGTTCACTAAGTTTTTAATTGCCTAGTGTTTTGCAGTACAACATAAAGAGCAGGTGTTCAGAAACCATGTAGAAATTAAAAAAAAAATAATAAAAAAAGGAGAAACAGGTTATCTTTTGACTGAGAAATTTCCTCTGGCATTTGGAGTAATGGAGGGAAGATAAACGAAGACCAGCATTGAGCTAGGGGTTTTATGGGTACTAGTGTAGGCTATTAAAAAAAAAAAAAAACCCAAAACAGAAGAAGTAGCAGTCTGTGAATAAAGACATGTAAATGGTATTGATTTGGGGAATATCAAATTGCAGAGCATTTCTTCTTCTTTATGCAAACTCATGAAAACAATCTGTTGCTGTGAGGAGGTTAACTGATTCTAGTCTGAAATATTCATCAAAAACTTTTATCTGTTTGATGTTCACACCGGCACACGGAGAGGTGCGCAGATGATGTGGTAGGTGCTGCATTGAAAGACAGAAAGCTGAAACCATCCCAGGAGGCCTGAACTTGCCTTCTCTATTGCTCAGGGCAGGTCTTGCAGGCTGAGGCTTTGAAGCCTGCATTTTGCACCTCTTCAGGCTTAAAATACCAGGGTGATGCTCTCCTCTCCTGTTGAATAGGCACAAGGGTGAGACCCAGCATGTGCCTGACCCTGGGCTTGCCAAACTCTTTAAGGAATATTTCTACTACAACCTCTATAGACAGAGCCAGGCAATTACTGAAGTAGCTGCCCTGGTCGTTAGGAAGTGCATAGCTGTTGGATGAGTCTTTCCCAGCTTTGGGGAGAGTTTTGCATTGGGTTATGCCTTGCAACGCTTACTCTGTTAGCCAGTCCCAAGCGAGCAAGGTGGTTCAGAGATATCCTGGGCATCTGTAGGAGCCTCAGTTGCTGCTGCTGCGTGGGCATAATCCTGGTCCTGCTAAGCAGGGTTTCTCTCTTAGCTAATGGGAGTCCTGGAAGACAGGCTATTCCTGTTGGCATCCCTGCTCCCCGTGGAAGCGCTGGTTTGTTCCCCAGCTTTTAGAGATGCAAAGAACCTAAAAGATCATCTTGTCCATCTGCTTGGCTGGCGCATGATTGTTCCCCACAGTGTATTTTCAAGTGTTTTGTCTCACTTAATTGATTCAAGTGGTGGGGATTTCATTACTTGTCCCTGGAGACATATTTCAAAATACAATAGACTTTCTTGTTGAAAAATATTTCCTGATATGCAGCCTACACTTTCACTGGTTTAATTACTACTGCCATTTTGCAATTACCAGTGCTAATTACCATTGCCATGTTCATTTTTAAAACAATGTAGTGAGCTCTGAAGTAAGCTGGCATTTTTGGATTCTGACAAGTACAACTGGATGTATACTCATCCTGTGGAAAACTCCCCAGTAAAACATAAATTCCATTGTAAATCAAACTAAAACATTAAGATGTAAAAACTTCTGAAATTAGGAGTTCG
>VZTL01010115.1:0-10770 GCA_013400535.1 Scopus umbretta
GATAGAAATTAAAAAAAAAAATCCGTGTCTTAATAGTCTGACACCAAAGTTTAGGCATCTGCAGATCTTAGGTACATTGCCTGCCCAGGGGTCAAGCTTGAAGCAACGAGAGCACCGCGTACATGAATAGCTCTCGACTGGACTGGCGGGGTCCAGCAGGTCTACAGGCTCCGCTGCAGCACTGGGGCCGGCAGCCACCACAGAGGTAGGTACTCATGGCAGCAAGCAGGGAGCTGGAACGGGAGAAAAGAGGAGGCTACCCGTATTCACAAGTGAGGTGCTTTATACCAAACCCTGCTGACCCTGAAATACAGATGCGCCCAAGTCTCATCCCACCAGCTTGCTACTCTTTGGCTGGGAGTAGCTTAGGGGGCACAGTAGTGCCAGACAGCTAACTCTTCAAAGTTTAGGGGTCTTTTCCACAGAGAACATTCGCATTTTTTTTGTTCACTCATTTAATTCTTTTTGCCAGTACTAGAGAGCATGGAAAAGCATAGTCCTGCAGTGGATAATATCTGCAGGGTTCAATCCCCCACACAAACTGTTTTATGGGAGTATATGGATTGAAATGTGGAGCATTCGACTCCTGAAATACGAGATTTCATTAAGTGACTGCGTGAACAAATTCTTCTTAGACATTTGCAGAAAGTGAACTAAAAATGGTAGAACAGGTAAATTAACTTCTCTAGAAATTCCCCAGAAGCCTTACCCAGGGGTGTACATTACTCAAATGATGTACATAAAATAAAAACACATTTTTTTTCTGATTTTCCTGCACTGATAAAATACACTAGAAGAGTGAATTCATTCTTTGTTGTTTTCAAAACCAGTACACCACAATAAATATGTAAATGCTGACTCTAATTAATGAATTACAATTCAAACTGCAGACAAGCTGTTGCTTTTTAGGTATTGCATTGATTGAATTCTCCATGTCTTTTTTTTAAGCGCGCCATTATCCTCCAGCAAAATGTTTGATTTATGATACAGATACAGTGGAAGTTTCAAGTTTTATCCCCAGATGTCTCATAAAAAAATAAAGACAAAGCAAGCATCTAACTAGGAATGACACCAAATGTCAACATCCCAGCAGTTTATACAAGAAATATACTCTCACATGGGTAGTGCTGCAGAAGAACAGGGTAATACAATAGATGGGTCATCCACAGAGGGAAAAAGGCCACCTAGGGATGGTTATATAATACATTTTTGGTGGAACCTTAGTCAGTCATACATGGCTTTTTTTGCCATCAAAATCAACGTCTTTTCCCCACTTTGATTTGACCTTGTTCACTAGCATATAGATTTCCCGATAAGCAATTCCAAGTCAACAATACAGGTTTCCTTATTACCTACATTTTTCAACCAGACAAAATTAATGCACAGCCCAAATCTATGCTTGAGGCCCTTTTAAGCTACAATGATCCTTCTGTATGTCATGGGGCTTGGAGGTGAAGCAGTATGATTGGGACTGTCAGAGTTTACACAGTTAATTTAGCACTAGCATGAACTTACATAACATGCTGTTAGACCTGACAGACACATGTTATTTTAACCTTACAGTTAATAGCATAGTACTTAAAGTCACTTGATAATTATTCAATGGCCAAGAAACTTTGCCTGGTTACCCAAAAGAGGCCTAGCTGGTCATGATGCCCACCTAGTTACAGGTAAACAGAAGCCTGTTGTGCATGGGTAAGCAATCCTAGCAGACAAGCTGCATGTAAAAACTGCAGAACCCTCTGCACAAAATAAGTATTACATTTCAGCCCAGCTGCTGTACACACACTATCACACACTGTACTAGTCATATCGGAGATGTCACAGCCCATACACACAACAAAAATGAGCTCTTAACTCTGTCTGGTGTTTTCATATTTATAGATTAGCATATAGAAACCTGCATAGTCACCACCATAACTCTTGAGGGGATACCACACATCTCCATAGAGCAGTCTTGTTAATGTTCAGGAAGATGTTATTTAAACATTGAAGAGCAAATCTATTAGATTGCCTGCTTATTTTACAGCAGAGAAACATCTAGATGCTCTCTAAAGGGTAAGTTTAGACTTTAAATAAAATCTTTTTATTTGCATGGAAATACATAAAAATCTGATCTTCAAATGGATCTGACAGATATTCGTTTCAAATATTGATGTGAGGAAAAAAGCAGCAGACACATAATATGGAAAGCTGATCAAAGAAAAAAAATAATCACAACCAAAGGGTCCTGTTAAATCAAATAAGTGAAACCTTGCCAAATCTTTATTTTTGAGACAATCAAGAGGAAAAAAGACCAGTGTTTAGTAATGTCAAAATTCTGTGTTGACATTTCCAGAACAAGTGTCTCAATATTTCCCCCAAAGTATTTTTTTAATCATCTACTACTGTAGAAATATGTCAAAATTAAGTAATTCCTAGTCCAAAATTGCTTTTTCACTGGATTTGATTTGGACAAGAACTCGATGAGCTTATTTTAAAAGGAAAGCAAGTGTTTCATCCTTTGCAAGGCATTCTAATCATACAGAAATATTTAGATAATACATCTTAGGAACAGCCAAAAAGCAAACTGGCAGAAAAAAAAGAATCCCATTAAATTGCTCAGGACAGTTGCTCTTGTGCAGATCCCTGCCTGGCAGAGGATCTTCCTAACTCGAAGTCCCAGTACTCTGCTTACCAGAGACTGATGAGGAATCGCCACCTTTGCCAAGCACGGGGGATGCCCTTCCCAGCAGATCTGCAAAGCTCAGGTGCCTATTCGCTCGCCACATATACGCTAACACTTGAACTGTGTCCTTAATTGGACCTTTTCCAATCTTCTGACTGTAGTGGACTTCTCAGCTGAGTGCTAATCACCACACACCAACCTACAGGGCCAGGCAGGAGAGGGAGCTCAGTGCTCTGCTGGTCTAGCAGAGAAGCAGCTCATGGCATCAGTCACAGCCCCAACCACCAAGTGGCAATAGAAAAAGTGACATTAGATGTAGGGTGGCATCCGAAGGGAGAAAAAAATCCTTGCATGCCAAAGCTTTGAGAGAACAAGCCCTATAAAGGTGCTTTTCTTTCCTGTGGAAAAGGGATGAAGTTCACCCTTGCCATTGCTATTTCTCCAAAGGCAAAACTCCACAGAACAGAGACTGACTAAACTTCTCAAATTCACTCCATGGCTACAGGCAAGCTTTTTGGACTGGATTAAGAGTCTGAACACATGGCTGTGATCGGAGGCTGTGCAGAGGGAGTATCTGTGCCTTAGGCAGCCCAGCGTACTCCAGGTGAACAAAAAGCAGAGCAGCTTCTGTCTCCGTGCTTCAAATCGTGCAAAACATGTCCCCACTAATGCTACTTGTTCTGGTCCTGGGGCTGATGGCAGAGACTGCCTTTTCTCCTTTCTCTGATCTTTGGAGATGCTTGCGCCACTGAGGGCTTTAAGCCTCATGCTTAAGTTATACAGAGATTGAGATTGTACTTAAATACTGCAGCAATAGGTGCAGATGTTAAGTAGCAGTGATTGGTCTGCTGTGACCAGAAAACCTATATTTAATGAATGCAAAAACTCAGTTTTATCAGTAACTCAGCTAAGTTATTTACTTCCCTTCCCACTTTGAGATACATCTTTAAAAAAAAAATATTACAATTCATAACAGAAGTGTCATTCTTTTATCCAGCTTTGAACCGAGGTGCCCACTTAACAGAAAATCAGGAGGAGTTAACTGGGTCCATTGAAAAGAGTGGGACAAAACCAAATCTCTGCCTGCTCACATTACTGCTATGTAAAAATGCACTATAACTTGGTTTCTATTACACAGATACCAAAAAGGGAGTCATTACACCTGCCTCTCCCAAGAAGCCTTGGTACTATTCACTAGTAAATTGTCCATTTCTGCTTTCCCAAAGATAAAACTGTGGTTATAACAAGTATTTATCTTCACTCCTTGGCTGCTTGACAAGGATTATTCAGTGCTTAAAATGCAAGTTGAAGTGAATTAGCAGTTGAACACCCTTTTTTAATTATTATTTTTAATGTTGAAATGTCTGTCTTGAGTCCCAAGCTTTTTCAGAATAGACAGATGCTGTTTCTTTATTCTGCCTCAGAGTTGCAGTGAGCAACTTGAGGGGGCAAAAGTGAAGGAATGAGAACTGCCCACACAGCAAGAGGGGAAGGAGGGGGGTGGATAGGCAATTTAATTTCTACTTGCAGACACAAGCTTCTGTCTCCTCTGCTAAATACCAACTTTTGCTGTAGAGAGGCAGTGAGCCACATCTATTCTTAAAGGACTTGTTTTGTGGTGGGCAGATGCAGGCTTTAGCTTTAAAGAGAGAGAAAGTAATAAATATTTAAAAACACCCACAGGTAGTGTCTGAATAGTAGTTAACGTCTGTTCAAGCTACAGAGGACGCTTCAGAGAGAGAAGGCCATATGCAGTTTGCTCTTCACCACTTGCACAAGTTTCACTTCAAACACAAGATGCTTCACTTATCTTCCCACAGTTATATCTACCAATATAATTTGTCTGTTCAGAATAAAAAAAAATGGCCCATCATCAATGCCTCATTAAGTATGAAGAGCTGAAACTTCTGTCATGAACCATTTGAAATGCAGTTTCTCCTACTCTGGCCATAAGATTTAGATCTGCAAATTTGACATCTTAAGACATTAAAGATTTCCCTCTTCATAATACACAGGAACACACCCAAACTAAGCCAAGCCAAAGCCTTTGACATGTTGCAAGTGGCATGCCATTTCAAGTTTACCTTATATCCCATCTGGATTCTATGTGACCGAGAGAGAGAGAGTTAAACTTGGGTGAAAATTAGTGGGAAAGCATTACGTCAAGTGCTTTTCAGAATCAGTTGGTTTATTTCACTTTTTTTTTAAGAGGTAAAAGAAATGGTTTATATTTATAGGGGGCAGAAATTAGAGAGATGGTAGAGATTCAGATCTCATCTTGTGACTCTGGGAATGGATACCTGACAATTGACAGTCTGCCAAGTATAGGTAAGCACTTAATACAATTTATCTCAGTTGGATTTGGTCACTTAAATATTTTGGGAATCTGAGTTAGAGATGAGGCTTTAAACTGCCCTTGCTCAAGAGAGCAAGGCAAGAAATATTGCAAGCTTTCCCTAAAACGTGACCAAGTTCATAGAGCTAAATGAATCTCTGAAGTGAAAGGGAAGAGGCACACAAGTTACACTGAGGGAAGCTGCAATGCTTTCAGCAGCTACTATAACACAGTTGCAAGTGGCAGCTTACAGTCCTGCCGTACCATCTGCAGGCTTGTTTGCCTAATGCTCAGGACCCAGACATGAGACAATGGAAGCTACTGGGAAGGTGGAAACTTGTTAGTGGACTTAACACCTCCATGACATTTGTAAACTTGCCTGTAAGGCGATACGCACAATTTTGGTTTGGTACAGCCTTCAAACCATTGCTGATGAGTTTTATATACACAGTGGACTTCCTCAGGGCTATTTAGAAAGCAAAGGAATTTATAGGTGTGATTTGACCTCAGTTACATCCATGGAATAGAAATATTTCTTTGTAGAGAGACTGAAGCATGTATATATCCTAATACAAAGCTTGGTAAAAAGGAGTCAGCTGACTAGGTTGGCTATGTACAACCTTGCTTCCAGATATTACAAAGCTCAAAGAACAGTGCTTGAATCCAAGTCCACCATTCCAGGCATTCACATGAAGAAAATGAAAGAGGCAATTCTGATAAAGCAGCTCCAATATGGCACACGTGTAAAAGACCAGCCAATAAGGTACATGCATTTTCTCATCAGTAGAGACCACAGCATGCTGCAGGTTCCCCACGTTCTCCCCTCAGGATGGATCTCCAGCTGCTTCTACAGCTATGCTTTCTCCCCTGTAAGATCCCAATATGCACTTGAACCCCCAACACCTTTCCACCCACTTGGCATGAAGACTACCAGGGCCAAACCAAATAAACAAAACTTACAGGAGAAAAGCAGGGGACGCTCTCTCCCCCTGCAAAGCAGCCTGGCCTCAGCCTGCAGAACAAGATCATTACAACAAGAAAGCCAAAAGCTTCCAACCGGGAGGCCCCTACCCCTAACCAAGGCAGACACTGCACAAAGGCCACTCTTTGGGCAGCCATCTGCAGAAGGAATTGGTGCAAGCTGTTGTCACAAGGGAGCAAAAAAAATACTCCTTACCACTAGGAGTGTCTGACTATACTCAAAAGTTTTCCCTGTGTTTGCAAGGCCCTAGATGTTTCCAAATCAAACACAAGCAGTCTAAGAGACTTTGCTGTTTGGGGGATGCAAAATATGGCACAGATTATGAGCCAGTGAAAAGCATGCCTTACCTCTCAGTTTTATTAAGTCCTAGATCAATCTGGTTTTCAGCCTAATAATAAAATATTTACACAGTCCTTAAAGTATAACATGAGAATACCATTATTCTGGTTGCGATTCATACATATTGAAAACCTCTTTCAAAACATTGCTATTTTGCCTGTGGACTGCAAGAATCTCTGTTTTTTCCATTGAAGCATATGAAGATAAGTCTGAGGGCTAATCTAGAACCAGTTTTTTCCCCAAAATATGTCAATGCACATACTTAGCGGGTATGCTCCTTTGCCTAGAATAAATAATTTCTGAATTGTAGCATATATACTACTAAAAAAGCAGAAAGATGAAAATGCAGTGATTGACCGATTGCTTTATTCTTCCAAATAGTCACAAGAGTGAAGGAAACTATTCAATGGGTAGGTTTGCCAGTGTGTCTAAGGTTATTGTATCATCTGTTTTTGGTTATAATCTCAAACCTAAACCATCCTGTCATTGTGATGAATATGCCCCACAGCAGAGAAGGATGTCAGAAGACAGTGTACTAAGAACATATATGCATCATATGGATAGTGTAGTTCTGAGTGTTGTAGAACAGAAGTGAAAACAGTATTTTTCCAAAACTTATTTTCCTTTTACTGTGTTGGAGGTTACAAGAGAGAAATAAGACAACAGTCAAAACGTTTGTCACTTGTATTTTAACATTTTGCTGTGAAATGATGATGTGACATTTTTCTGAAATTTCAAACTGTGTGCCACAGCTTGGTAGAATTATGTGGGAAAATATGTCCAAGGCTTTTTTCCAAGATTATTGTATTTCCTTTATTACAATAAATGTTTATCTTAAGTTTCAGAGCACGGATTGTGAGAAAATAAAAGGGGGAGGGAAGCAGAAAAGAAAAAGCAACTTTGAGTTCACTGCCATCACCAAATGCAGAAAATCTCACATTTTTAATCTAATAACAACTTGCAACATAGTTGTTGCTTCCACACTGACTACTCACCAAAATGACACTAAGTGATGTTGACACAAGATAACAAGCCACAGCACAAAGCATCTAACACACAGAAAGAAAACCCTGGAAAGGGTGTAATAATGCTTGTTCATCGTCTTAATTCTGAGACACTGGAGTTATTTGTGGATGGATCTCCACCCTTTCAATAAGCCACTCCGACTTTTCTACTTCATTTTTTGTTCCCTTCCCTTTGATCTTTCACTTACTCTGAACAAAATGAAACGCAGCCTAAAAGGCTCCATCAGGAGCTGAATATATCGTAAGCTTTAGGCCTGCCAACATTAGCTCAGGCACTTGCTGTAAGTGGAGGGCTGCGCAGCATCAGAGCTCTGCCAGGAAACCCACGCACCGTGTGCGAGGTCAGGACACTTACCTCTCCGTAGGCGCAATCGGCACCGGCAGCACACATTTCTGCCTCAGAATGACAAGAGCAAGGACAAGGACTCCTTTGCTGAACCCAAGCATTCACAAGGGCTGTGGGTGTTTGTTGTTATTCTACTATTGATACTAACAACAACAGCATAATGATGTTTGTTCTTTAAAATACAGGTGTGGAAGAGAGATGCAAGAGCCCAAGTTCAGGTCTTCGGAGGCATGTAACCATATAACTCTATGGTTAGGGTGGGACACCTGGTTTTGAGGAACTGGACCAATAAGGCTTTCATCTGAAATAGAAGCTAAGCCCCTAAGTGAATTTTGGGCTGTGCTGACACCTTAAGACTTTTACCAAAAAGAGGTACTGTTTACAAAACAAAAAACACAAAATAAATTTGAAAATTTCACAAGAACTAGGGTATTTTCTTAATCTATTTTTCTTCTGATACCAGAAGAAAAAAAGTACACTAAAATTCTGAAATACAGCACTTCTAACAGCATCTGTTATCTGAAAGTACCTGAAAAAACTATTTGGTGTATGCTTCTTCATGAAAATCACAGTTGGTTTTGCACAACACAGCAGTACAAAATCAAGAGGAGAATTTTGATCGTAGAATGTCTTTCCCCAAAAATAAGCAGTCCAGTCTTAAGAGTCTAGAGCTACGTAATCCCCTAAAGCTGAAGGATGATCAGTAATGACTTCAACAAATAACATTTATTTTGCCTTTTGCCTAAAATTACATATCCCCTAGAGCAAAAAAAAAGTTCGCTGTGGCTGAAGGAGACTTGTCCAGTGCTGTAAATCACGGACTTCCAACAGCCTAGCAACATTTGTTCTTCTATCCTCTACACTGTCTTTTAACTCTCCCACCCAAGCACAGATCTAGGCAAGCCATGATTACAATAGCTTGTGAAATCTGTCAGATCATAGAACAAGGTGGGAAGGAAGGCTACAGATTTTCCTGACATGAAGCCACTAAGGGCATTAAAGGACATCTCTGGGGTTCCCAAGAACTCCCACACAGGCAAAGAAAATCCGTGTGGAGACTGTGGCTCCCTATCTCGTGACAGCTAGGTAAATCTAACAGAAAATACAAACCCAATCAAAAAAGAACCACCCTACACCCCGAGGGCAAACCCACTAATTACATACTTGCAGTAAAAATTAGCTGCACTCATATGCCAGCCAAAGAACTGAAAAATCAGGTTAAGATGAAGACGCAAGGTTTCCTCACCACTACACTATGAGTATACCAAAATATAATTAAAAGATTTAGACAAACACCAAGACCAATTTGTACTACTTTCTCAGCAGATTAGAGAAATTGCACTCAAAGCAGCTTGTTAAGCATTAAGTAACATTTTAAAAAAGGCATTTAACAATCTGTTCCTTATATAACTCCTTTCCAGCCAAATTGGACCTATAAAATTATAACAGAACTGCTTTGGAATCGAACATGAGTGGCATTTTTTATTACACATGAGCTGATTGGTGTATTACAACTCAATTAGTGCATATATACATAGTTTTCTTTCACTGCATTTTATGAGCACTCCAGCAAAACCATTTTATATGTTTATAGTATGAAATTACTTTGTATTGTCCTGTGCACCAAACCTTTCCATGGGTTTCTGAATGACCATTTTTAAAGTTTGTTTTAAGTTTCAAGAGCAATTTTTTACCATGACAAGTTGGTGGTTTCTAAAGTACTGTCACTCACCCAGTTCCATATACCAAGGGCAGGCTGGACTTTACAACAGTATCATCCACCAGCTGAAAGCACAAGGTCCCAGTGACCAGGGGCAGAAGGTACCACACTGAGCCCTTCCACTCCAGCATTGCAGTTAGCCTGGAAAAAGCAGCAATGAGCAGAGAAGCAGGGCTTAGAGCAGCTCTGCTGTTCAGTCCCATGGCCAAGCACATTCATTAGGGCTCCTGTGAAATTTCTACCTTCAGACCAAAACCTTGCTCAAAGTAGTTTGTTCTCTTTTAAAGTGGAATATACTGACCCAGAGAGAAAACACCGCAATGCTTCCCAGAACGAATAATTCTTACAGTCAGTCCCTCGTCAATGCATAAAACACCAAGGTAGACTGTGCCTGGGATTTTCATGCATCCACATGCACCCACAATCACTTTGTGCTCAGTTATTAACACTAAGTATTGCTGGCTCTCTTTCTTTCATAAAGGGTCACTGGTACTAGTGTAGTGCAGACGATCATTTTGTCTCATGAATCAAAAATCTGTTCTGCCCTTCCACAAAGCACATTAAGACTAAAAAAAATCCATCCCTCCATATATGTTTTCAAAAAAGTTTTGGGTAAGCTTCCCATTGGATCCTGCATTCCAGTGGGCAACAAGTTTTAGTTGTGTTTATGTGGACACGTATTTGTGATTAGCCATGGCAGGTGAGTAGTTGGAGAAGAACCATGGAATAGATAACACTATTAAAAGCAAAGTGATCTTTGCATTATTGAAGCTTGTTGGCATGCACATATTATCCAGCACAAACTATGAATAGCCATTTCTGAAGCATCAGGTCACTGTTCTCATGTGCTCCCCCATTAACTTGCAAGACAATCCTGGATGACCTGTAGACATCAGACATGCTCTCCTTCGTGACCTTGTCCTTCCTTGTCACTCAGTGACAGCACAGCTGTTTTCAGAAGTTAGGTAGAAAGAACACATGGATGTGTGTGGGCAGAAGCACAGGTACTGTCTTCCTGGACAAGTATAATATATGCTTATAAAAGCAAGAAATTCAGCAAAGTGGTCTTTCAGAGTGGACACCAGCAACATCTTTTTCCCAAAAATCAAAACGCTCAAAGTATTATGAAAACACATGGGTAAGAATGAAACACTAGTCCTTTTCCCTGAAACTTAAGATATTCTCTGAAGCAAAGAAAGCTTTTCTACTGTTAAACTGCATCCGTAAAAGGCGTCGGGAATTACAGCATATTCAGGATCACGAAATAGCGGTATTAGTTCTCTTCATCTAGTTAAGTCATTATTTACGCTCTCCCCCCCCCCCCCCCACTAGAAATAACAGCCCCACAACAAACC
>VZTL01010115.1:10776-33828 GCA_013400535.1 Scopus umbretta
CCCAGCATAGGAATATCAAGCCTGACAGGCACTCCAGGCAGGGAGATATCTAGCTGTTGAACGCAGAAATGTATAGTCAACTTTGTAAGTGACTTCAGTCTAGGTCAAGTTTAGTTTCCTGGGGTTGTTGGAGGCAAAAGAAATTAATAAGCGTACTTGAGAAAATGAATGGGATATGAGGAAGAGTCTGGGCTTTCTACATTTGCTAACCTGCTTTTTCCTCTATCTGAAAGATAATTTGTACTTTTTCAGTCTTTTGACTTGCCAGTTTAGATACAATTGGTCTAATATTAAATCATCGCAATTAGCAATACTCATCCTATTAAAGTGTCTATTGAATAATACACTGACTCCTCCTGTTACTTGTAATTCATCTTGCTATTAACAAGAAAGATGTAAATGGTTACAGCAGAAGTCCGAGCACCAGAATTTCATTGTCCCACCCCCAGTTCTGTGACAACTCATTACAGAAACTCACATGGGTCATAATTCCCTCCCACCCCACTCTTTTTTAAACTGTTCAGAGAAGGCGGATGCACCACTAAGCTGAGACATTTCTGCACAATTTTGGACCACTCCGGGTTTCACATCTATAAAGTGGTAAACATGGTAAACAGCATTACATATCATTAGACATTTGGTTAGGGTAGCAGCCAGTGATGTGCATACCATAAGTGAATTTCTAAGTAGGCAGTATTACGAGATTGCAATTCGTACATTTTATAACAAAATTACTAATCTAGCTTTCTGTAGTTTCAATAGGCAATGTCCCCTGAACTAGCATACTGTGCATGGTAGAAAGTTAGAATTTGGAGAGAGCTCCCTGGGAGCATACTTTACATTTTCATCTGTGATGACACTGATACCGATGAGGATGAAATTTGGAGAAATAGCAGCAAAAGGAAAGAGGCAATGAGCTTGTTAAAATCTAGATAGACATTGAAAAGATAGACAGAAAACCTATCAATCTGTTTGACATTTACAAATGCCACTGGGCAATATTTTTCCAAAGTTATTATTTTACTTTGGAAATAGTTTAAGATTCACTATCATTAATGTTAATTAGTTAAAGTTTGTCATCAATATTTAAAGGTTTATGACTAAAACCACATATTTAATTTCTTAGCTGAAAGTAGAAGCTAAGTTGCATGAGATAAGGGTGTGCGAAGAAGATAATTTGAGAAGAGACAATGAAAAACCAAAGGAGACAAACACATCACAAAAAAAAGGGTGGAGAAAGAGAACCAGTTCCTTCTCTCCCTGGGAAAAAAAGGAGGGGTTTGTTATGAAACCAGTCTTTGTGCCCAAGAAGCAAATAGAAGCCCTTCATTCTCAGGCAGATGCTTCCCTAGGACTGGATACATGGGAAACATCTCCAGCAAAACTTCTCCACCGGGACTCCCTTTTCAGCATTCCTTTCCCTTACACCTCAGTATCTGAGGCAGGGAAAAAAAAAAATCAAAGTCTGGTAAGAGGTAAGAAAACAGAGGACGCTGTTCCCTGATCTAGCAGTGTGTGTCCCTGCTAATCAGATCGGGATGATTCTTTTCTCACTCACCGAATAGCAGGGTGGAGTTTCCAGTACACCATTATTTGGCAGCACTGCTTTAAACTGTTCTACCTGTAAGAAGCTTCCCCAGTTTCACTACCTACAGGTCTGAGAATAGGTATTATGCACAAAAATAGAGATAATCATACATTTCCCTTGACTCTGAAAACAAGGATGTTGCTGTGGAATATGTTGGTGGCCTCTTGTTCTGCTGTTTGCCCTATGACAATGGCCATCACGTCCGTATGAAAAAGCCCTCAAGAGCTGAAAGAACTTAAAGAAATGCAACCACAAGTCTCAGTAGTGTCATCACTCCTGTTCCTAGGCAATGTCCTAATTCATCTGGACATTAAGCACATACTCAAGAACATCCCTACACATCTTAACAATTAAATACATACTTAAACACTGCAAAGGACCTTCAACTGAAGTTTGAAGGTAATGCAGATGCCAGTTTAATGCTTTTAATATGAAACAGCATTATCATCATATAATTAATCAGAATTATCATAATTCACACCTATAACCTTATACTAGCATCTTCTAAACACTGCCAGTTTTGATCCTCCAAAAGATCCCTATCTTGATCTTCCAAGAGGTTAGAAAAGGCAAAGGTCATATACAGATTAATTAATTCTGTTGTCTGAAAGTCTATATTAAGCCCAAGATAAGGGCAGTTCAACAGAATGCAACTACTTAAGTGAGCACCAATTTTGTTTTAAATCAATACTCAATTAAATATTTCCTGCAGTCTTAGCCATTAATTGCTTCACAGTAGAACAAATAACATTTTAACTGCCTGTAGGCTGGTAAGAAACCCATTTCCTTATTTTGTAATTGTTTCTCTTCCTGGCACCCTCACACTTCTTCCCTGCTCCCATCCAAATACATTCAAAGAATGAAGGGATTATACAATAATGTACATGCAGAGGTAGAAAATGCATCTTTTGACCACACAAAACAATACTGGAATAAGTAACAGCAAGTAGAAAAAGAGTATCTGAGAACATGATAAATTTGATCAAAAACATCTCTAATGTTTTTTGTTCTTTATCTGCAAGAGCATGTCAATATCTTTTTTTTTTTCCAAATTTAGAAAGTTATCCAGTTTTCATAACCAGCAGATGGTGGGATCTTTTTAGACTATTTAAACTTCTTTATATATATAGTTTGTAATTAAAATAGGATATATCAGTAATATTAACCTCAAAATACTAAAAAGGGGGAGTAACGAACAAACATATAGATTTTTTGTAAATATTTTGCATCCAAAGTTTCCAATGCCCAAATCAGGAAAGAAATTGCTTGCAGCTCACAGAACAGCAGAAGACAATATACAATGCAGGACTTTATGCATGTCATATGAGAAACATTAAAGTATCTGCTCCGCCTCAAATGAAAGGACTCAATTTTCATTTAGAAACTTTGTGCCCTATGTCATAACATCACCTGTACAAACCTCTGCCATTACTTCATTTCTGCAGAAAGCTCACATGGATGCTTGAACTCCCTCTTTCCCAGAGTGGTGAAATACCCTCCTTTGTTGCTTTCTCTATTCCAGCGTGCTGCTCAGGCTGCAGAAACACGTGAGCTAAAGGACTACATCAGCTCCCACTTTCAAACAGCTCTATTGCCCCCTCATTTGTCGAGATTAGTTTGCTAGCAAGTTGTAAAAACTGAATAGACTTGTTTGCAAGGACATCAGCTTCTGTACTTAATCCCTTACGTACCCCACCCTCATCCCTCTCTAAAAAATCTGTATTCATGGCTTTCTGCAGCCCTTATCTAGAATAGCTTTTCCACAACTCTTCAATTGACTTAATTACATCAATAAAAGAGTTGCAAACTACCTTTCAAAAAAACCCCACACACTACTGCTGTTCCCTCTCTTACGCAGTCCATAAAATGTAACAGGAGATAGATGATTAGAAGTGATGGCATGATTCTGCATTACAAAGGGTAACTACCCTGATAATACAAAGTATAGTGTTTAAATCATTTTTATTAAAAGCAATGATATACAGTAAAACTAATTCATGCAACAAATTAGGGACCTTAATCTGATGCTCAAGACCAGGACTTCAACAGATAAACTGTGGCTGATATTCTCAGCATCTCAATGAAGACTGAGAACTCTGAAAACACAGCTTATCCTATTTTATCAATTAAAAATGGACTACAATTTAATCACACTGGGTTGCAAGTGCAAGCTGCAGCACATGCAAGATTCTTATGTCTGCAAGCACTCCCAATTTGGACTTTGTAAGGTTTCCCTGCAGCTGACATTCTTGAAAGTAAAGTAAAATTTCTACATATCTATAAAATATACTTTCATTAATAACCACCAATTTCCACATAATTTCCACACAAACATCTAGTGAGAAGTCACCGAGACTGATCTTAGAGGGAGGAGCTAACAAACCTACTTTTCCAGACCAACCTAACTTAGTTTGCTTAATTTTTATGCAGTTACCCACTCCTGCCCTGTGCCCCACCCCAGCCCCAACCACATCCAAGATGAAAACGAAAAATTTTAGATAAAAAGCACTTGTTGGGAAAACAGAATGTTTTCAGTATCTGAAGAAAGTAGAATTCAAATTTAAATTGGAACCTCAGACTTTCCTCACACTTTCCAAGACCATAAGCAAGCATTTTCTTTTAACCATCTGATCTATAAAATGCAGCTAACTCTTCATGACTCTTACCTTCAAGGCAGCTTTAAAAATACTTACACAGAATAGAAATTCTATACAATTATTGAAGCCATTTTGGAGAATGGAAAAATTGTTTTTAAGTTACCATAAGCACATCATGTACTATGCCATTTAAAATAAAAGTGACAGGCTGATGACTGAAGAAATGAAATATAAGAAATTAAAAATAAGGATAACAACCTAGCACAAAGTACACACAAGTTGCTTTAAAAGTAGTTAGAAGTAGGTATTTTGCAAAGGTGCTTGACCTCTTCATTTTTAGGGTTATTTTCCAATTATTATGTATGAGAAATGTACACAATTTAAAATTATTTTCCTGTACAGGGTGTAAAAGAATAATAATCACAGTAAATCTGGGAAGATGCTTCTGTATAAAGCAATTACAAAGGAGAAAGAATAACAACTCATATGCTTAAAGAAAAAAACAATGATTTTAACAGAACTTCAGAGTTGATAAGTGAATGCATCCAATTTAACTGGACAAGCATCGAGACTAGAGCTCTCTGAAACCAAAAAGTAGGTACAGCTAGGGCAGCAAAAGCTTCCCATCAGCACAATTCAAGCTCCTTCTTGGGAAAGCACAGACAATGTGCCATATAGGCAGATCTCTTCAGGCCAGACGCCTCTTTCCCCTGGAAGATTATGGATCAAAATGCTAACACAAATACATCAGGTTCAAATGTGTTAGAAGTTAGTTTCCAATAATATAGATGTAATTCTAAATAAAGTTTTCTCTCAAAAATTTCCCTCAAAGACTCTCAAAACCCATTAAAAAGGATTCTCAATAAGCTGTTGGTATCAAAATGACATTTGTAAATATCTTGTATGCTATTTGTTTTGATGATTGTTTAAAAACCACAACAGTGAACTATTATGTAGCTACCTGGCTATCCTACTGAGGTATTAAGAAGAGAAAGATCAAGTCACTGTATTCCAGTGAGCTTAAAGGAATGCTTCTGACAGAGTAAAGCGACAGTCTAGTTGTACTGAAGGAAAATTTAAATGCTGGGAGTTTGGTTTGGTTTTTTTACATGAAAAAAATAAACTAAAAATTCTGAAGTTAGAGAAAGATGTTTTTGTTATTTCAGTCTAAAAAGGCATCTAAATTTTCACTGTCAAAACACATCCTTTCAATAAGAATTGCCACAGAAAGCTTTATTTCAGCACTTTCCACATTTTTGTGGCACAGCAGTGCCTCACAGGAGGTGTGGTCTGGAAGCATTGTTCTTTCAAGTGAACCAGGCTCTTTGCTTGCACCACATGTCCCACAAAACATTTTCTACTTCACAGCCCCCACAAAGTAACAGTTTTCTCCAAGGCTGTAGTTGCAATGGAGGGTACAGCTTAGAAGAACCTCTTTTTCTGTCACCGTGTTAATATGCACCCTATCTGGATATCACAGTATAGTTTATCTCTGTTTTGCAGACCTATCTTCCGGGGGGAAGAAAAAAAATCATTCAAATTGAAAATTGCCAAGCAAATTTATTCTTACTGCAAACACACCTCTGTTGGCTGAGAAGATATTTGTCATGGTGTCACCTGTACTATAGTTATACACTTCTCCCTCAGGATGAATATGCCTGCAGCTTGGACATTATAGCTGCCTTGCAAAGAATCTCTTCTATTTAAGAGTTTTACAAGTGAAAACATTTCATCATAAAATAATTTTACTTGTGTTTTTTTAAGAGTAGAAGAAAAATGTTCTGATTAAGTTGTATGCATCACATGGTTAGGCCTAAGTATTGCCTAGAAGACAATCTAGATAACTATAAATAATATACAGCCTCAGACAAAAAGCCTTCTTGATAATCACTGTCCTGGTCCCATTGCCTTTCTCTTGGTATAAAGCTTGTTAGATATCTGGAGGTGTCACATTAGCTTCTTCTAGTCTTTCAGATACCCTGTGATAGCTTCAGAGTTGAGCTTCCTCCACCCTTTGCTACCCCTTCCAGCAAGCTGACTACATGAAATTAAATCTTTATGCTTTCCCAGAATTTGGCTCATTGTTACAGTCGTTGTCACCTACTGTTTGTAAAGCACACCCATCCCACCTTTCAGCATGCCTGATTTTGTTTGGTGACAGTCCTTAATGGTTTGATTAGCTACACACTGGATCTTTAGACAACGGGCTCATATTGGCAGTAAGATGCATATATTATCATCACACACAATACAATGGATTTTATTGCCAAAATGGAAAGGCAATTTTTCCCAAGAAATTCTCCAGCCCAACACAATGGCCCAGTCCATGCAACTCCGGCCTGTGGCAAGAGTGTGACAGTTATGCTGTATGACAGAGACATTACTTCAGTTCTCTTCACGTTTGTCTCATGAGTGTAATTGCCCTCTGACATGCTCCCTCTGATCAAGGGCCTGGTTTAATAACATTTTACATTTAGTTTTCATAGATAAAGGAGTACCAGGATGAAGAAGAATCAGATCCTAGTGGCAGGTGTCTAATGAAAAAAAATCTCTAAGTCTGCAAGATATTTTTGCAATACGTTTTACCAAGTTAGAACAAAGGGACAATAAGAAAAGTGAGGACAGATCAACACCAAGATAAGAAGAACAGGGAATAAAGTCTTCCTATTAAGAAGCTAGAGTTCCAGGTTTAAAAATCAGCAATGCTTACACATACCATAGGTATTTCCATCTACACAGCCACCAGACCAATTACTACTTCAAAAGGACCAATTATCACTCCAGCTTCAAAAACCACAGTGTATTTCTACAACATGCATCTATACAACATGCTACTCATTGAGGTGAACTCATTAGAGTGAAACACCTCCAGCAGTTTTCTGGACAGTCCCACAAGGGACAGCAGTCACATCGTGTTAGTACAGAGTATGGCCATGAAGCACAAGCAGCACTATGCACAAGACTTGATCTAAAAAGGCCAAGCAACTCTTAGAGGTCAACATTCCAGCAGTCTTTGCATTGATAGGTCTTAAAAGTCCCTCGGACCAGACAATTCTGCCTCATACCGAAAACTATAAACCTCAGAGCCTGGCCCCCCATGATCAGTTTTGACTCTGGACACTAGAATAAGTTGACTAGATCAAATGAAGGTCATATTCACATCCCAACTTCACACAAGTTAATTGAAATAGATAAATGCTAAGTTATACAACGTATTAAAGCAATTGAAATCAGTGAGGAAACCCACTTCAAAATCCTGCCCAAGCTTGATACAAAGTCCAGCCTTAAGGCATCACCAGCAGCTACATTTCTAAATGGTAGCAGGTAAGGGCTTTTCAGCTGTAATCACTCTTGGGACCAGTGGCTATATTTTACACTGCCCCAGTTTGACACCTTACCTAGTGACCTTCCAAGAACTTGGGAACTCTCTCCCTAAAGTTTTTTCCTTAACAGAGCAAATATTACAACAAACCTAATAAACAAACCAGCGATACTCCACTCCCCCTCCTACTTGCAATACTAGTGAAACCTATCCCATAATACTACTCACCTCTCCTATCATCATGCCACGTAGCCTGGAAATGAGAAACCACAGCTCTCTGATGTTATTCTTGCTGTCTAAACCAGAGACACACCACCTAAGTAGATAGGCTTCCTCTGAAGCTTTATGAACTCCTTCATTTACACCCACAGCTAGGAACCATCAGCCCAGTTTACTGATCATTTCATCTAGCCAATTAAAAAGCAGAGAACATGTACCCTTTTAATTACTTAAAGCTGTACAGGTGCACCAGGCCAGTGGATTTAGTCCTCACTTCAGCCATGGATGGGAGAGGATAATTAGCCTACAGCTGATCAGCAGAGTCCATCACTGCTGCTAGAGAGCACACAGGAATCATTCATTTAGTTCATTTATGCTAGGAATCTTACCACTGATGGAAAGCTTTTAATGAAACTTAAAAAAAGGCGAGATTTCTAGGTCCTATCTGAACTGCTGAAGTCAGCTGCATACCTGCTGTTCAAATAGCGAAATTCAACCAAAGTGTTAAAACACAAAATCACTAATTCTAGTCCTCTATGTCATTGTTCATCCTCACACCTCCATAAAGTTCTGATCAAAAACTTACAAGAAACCCGTGTTTAGCCTGCAGCTTTTCCCAGGAAGGGACACACGGAGGAACTGACCTCCTAGACTGTCTTTATTGTCATTACACCTTAAAGCTCACAAGTTTCAGAATATATTAGCTCCTTCTGGAGTGACAGACAAGCTCTGTCAGGCTGTTGAGGCCTTGATGTTGCCCACAAACACCCCAGGTTCTGGCTGTCAGTGGTTATTTGTTAGAGCTGGCAGCCATCCTGCAGCTGTCTGGATGGGATACTCTGTTTGGATGCTCTTCTGAGTAACCTTTCACTGGTACATTCCCACTTAGTCCTTAAGAACAGTGGCATCTGCTCCTCACAGAAAGAAAGGGTAGATTGGGCAATGCTGTAAATGCTTATCATTTTTTTCTTCATCAATTACTAAAACAAATAGTTTTAAAAGACAATTTAAAGATAACAGAAACAAGAATAACCCTTAAAATTGTGGGCACAGCACCAGTTTGGAAATTCCACCTTTTCTTTCACCATTCTTTCTTTCACTACTTTAAAGTTCATTGATTTCACAATTACATGTAGAGTCAAACTAGGAAACATATTCCTCATGAAAACATTTGACCTGTTCTTGTAACTTATGCTACCTAATGTAACTAAAATTGAGAAAAAAAAATAAGAAAAGGAAAAACAGTACAGTTCCCCCCCTCCCCATGTATATACTTCACATTTTTAAAATGTTTGTGTCATGTCCTTCAAGCTGCAACTTTTCCACTAGCATGGATTTCTTATATAGTTAAATTTCAGGTTACAAATATAAGGATAGTTAAGTGTCACCAGTGAACCGTAAGTAAGTGTCTTGCTTTTGACTTGGAATGCAACAATTTCAAGACTTCTTTTATTTTTGGAGCATTGATAAGCCATTGATTGCATTGATTGCATTCACTTCACCTAATCTGGGAAAATCCATCTTTGTTTTGTAGACACAGTCAAGGGAAAGAAGTCCTTTCTCTTTTCCAAATAATTTGTTTAACGACACAAAGCAATCTCAAATTCATTTTGGACCTTTTTTCCCCATGAGGATGTTACAATGTTCTGTCTTCTAGATGTCCTATTTGTTCCATTCTGGATGGAAGCCACCTATTCACCAGGACAGCGCTTTGGATCCAGCAGGCATTGAACTTTGCCCACAAAAGTAGGTGAATAAATTATATATAAATAAGTCTAGGCTACATGGTGACACAAAGCACTCAGTATGGATTAGTTAAGAGCAAATATGTCCAAATAAAGGTTGAACTAAATTTTTGCTTGTGAAGAAGCTGTGGGCAGCAAATAATAAATGTATCTGGTAGGCTGAAAATAAATAAATTTGAGTGAAAGATAATGGGAAGGAAGGTTTCCTACAGGCAGCCTGAGGAATGTTAGTGTCAATAAATTGTAATATATTTCCATGCTGTAATATCTATTAATACTCCCCCAGGAAGTTAGGCATGATAAATTAACATTCCCCTTTTCTAGAAAACTCTGAGTTGGTAAAAGTCAGGTCCTCTGAACCCAGTGTCCTTTGTTACACAGTTCCTGTTTGAATGAAGATAAAAACTATACCTAAGTCTGGACTTTTACTAAATTCATTAATACTTTCTTTAGGTGATTAGGTCACATGAAAGGATAATAGCTGAGAAATACAATGTATATAAAAGAACATAAAAAGAAACTAAAATGATGGTGTTCTATGGCAAAAAAAAAAACCAACAAAAAGGAACCAACCAAACCAAAACACAATAAATTCAATACAATAAATAAAACAAAAAACAACCCAAAGTTATATGACTCTTCATAATGAAGAAGAGTTTCTTTAAAATAAAATAGAACTCTGGCTTCTTTGACTATGTATTGGTTTGGGGAATTACATAATGCCTTACTATAGCCCCTGGAATCTATGTTCACTAGATGGTAATTCACTTTTGTATCAAAGAGTTGTCATGTTTTATCCTGCAGAAGGATGCGTTTCAACAGGGATAAATAATACTTATGTATTGTTTGCAAATCATGTTGAGTTTTTCAAGCTTCATAGGGCTACCTGGTCATTTGTTCCTTATAAAAGATGCAAGGAACATGTATAAGGAAAGATGTGCTTTCTTTGCTCAGGGATCATGTAGGAAATGTCCCCGCCACGATGATGACCATTGTTATATGATGGTAAAATAACAAGTTAGTTATTCATTCTTATGAAGGACTGATGTTAAAGCTGCCAGTTAAACCTTAAAATCCCCCAAATGGGAAAGGTTTGGAAACTGTCCAATGTTCTTTGCTTTTTTAAAATCATTTCCTCAACACTCTTTCTAATATAGCTTGTGGTAAATTAATACAAATAACATAGCCTTAGAATTCCAGTAGTTTCACAACAGTCCCTGCCACGTCAGATCACCTGCAGCAAGAGCAAACTCATCGTTGCGATTTTCTTTTTTAAATAAGCCCTTACTGTCTAACAACAAAGCCAGCAAAAAGTTTGCTATCCTGTATTTTGCAGAAAGACGAGATTCTGATGCTCTGACTCCAGCCAAGAACTGCTTCCTGCACAAACATTTACTCTGACTTAACTGTGCCTATGCAAACACATGCACCAGCAGGCAAACTTGAACTCTGGCATGCAAAGAAACCCCACTCAAGTAAATTGCCATTCTTAAATGTAAGCATAGGCATAAATTGCTTGTTGAATTTTGCTTAAGGTGATAGTCAGGACTGAAGAAATTGATTAGAATTTTATTTGGAAGAATCTAACCAGCCAGAAGGGGAAAAAAATTACTGTTTAACTGTGTTTAAAATGAATAATTTGGTATCCAAAGACAATGCACCTGCATCTGGTTCTGACAAAATATTGTAATGTAGGTGTGAAACTCATTTCCCATCTCTTGACTATCCTTGGAAAATATTGTTGTAATTCCAAATTTAAATAGTTTCACAAAGTTCTACAACGGAATTCTTCTCCTAAGGACATAACTCTGGAGGGGAAAACAGTAAAATAAAAAATTATAGAGATTGCCAAAGACTGTTAGCTTAAGTAATACAACCTGAGCTATGCATATGTCATGCATAATAAATAATGATGCAAAACTCAGAAAAAGTACCTGAAAGTAGACACAGTCTTTGTCGCAAAGGCTATTGAACACATGAGCTAAAAAACATATAATCAGGCATTAAGAGAATTTCCCTGTGCTCCAGATTTCCCTTACAAATGTAGTACGGTTGATTTATAACTAGTATTTTCATGGAAAATAGCATGAAGCAAGTGCATCCTCCCTTTCAGACAGGTGCATTGGAGAGGTAGTCCCATCACGGCAGCCTTCAGGCCAGTGCAGAACGAGAAGGCAGCCTCGGAGCATGTTCTCTTGACTGACCTCACGCTGAAGGAGCCAGTCTGAAAACATTTTCAAGGTGGGTTGGTCTACATTTGTAAAAACCAAAAAGAATAATGCAAGAGGCAACAATAGTAGTCAATGTTTTTACAAGCCAATGTTCTTATGGTAACATGATTTTTTTTTTTTTTTTTAATGAAAACACTTGCCTGTTTGCCACAGTGGCATGGTTAATAAATGTAGTCTCTCTCAAGAGCTCCACAGGCCCAAGTCTTCCTTGCCTTGCTCGGTGCAGAATAGCCTGTATATCTGCCAAATACTGCCACAGGAGACGTAACAGAGAAATCACAGGCTTGGTGACCACTTGCAGTGTTCCAGGGCACAGCAAGACATGAAGCAGGAGAAATTCAGCCCCTGAATCTCCAGAAAAGAGGCACTTCCAACTACTGCAATTTTTAAAATCAAGCTATCTCATCCTCTGGCCTTGAGACCTAACCCAATGGCTTTCCCTTCTCTGCAGTCAGGGTGCCCTGCTTCTTATCCCCTTAATGCCTGAAATGCTCCCACAGCAAACAGCAGATGCCAAAGGGTCCTTTATTTCCACAATGCCTGTACTAGCAGCAATACCAGAACCAAGGGTGATAGCATATGTACTTCATTTCTGAGTCACACACTGTTTCTTTTGCTGAGTTTTGACCTTCAAGCTCCCCATTAAAACTGTTGCTTTTGGCAGAAGCATAAGCTCTTGACCACAAAATAAGGAGGAGGAGGAGGGAGAGGAGGGAGCGGTGATGAAATGGAAAAAATCAGGCATCTGACCAGAATTTAGACTGTTGGAAGAACAACATTTCCAAGTTATTTTTCCCACCAGAAATAAGGGAGAGAAATGCCATGATAGCTTTTTAAACTGTGAGTTGCAGGAATGGTGGGATTTGCGATTAAAAAAATAAAAACGAAGACAGTGGCACTCATATTTCATCCAACGCTCTCTAAACTTTGTATAAAATGGAGAAGAGCTATCAGTCCCTTGGGTATAGCGAGCGGATGAAGCGATGTCATGAAACAAGTCTGCCAGGGGACTTTCCTTTATGCCTTTCCCTTTCCCTCCTCGTCCTACCACCCACCTCCAGTCCTTGTTACGGCCAGGAGAGCACCTCCAAACAGCACGGAGCCAGCCCAGGTCCCTTACCCCTGCAGAACGCCTCCCCTCCTCACCAGGGTTTCCCCTAGCAAGAGAGCTGCCTTCTGCAAGTAAAATACATAGCTCTAGGTAATGCCTTGTCGTTTCCTGACTGCATCTGATTAAATGACAAGACTCTCAAGGATGATCTTGTAAAGATTGTATTTTACCTATCATGGCCCAAATACACAGAGGGACATCAGTCAATGCCTCGTTGTTACAGTCAGGTGGGTTTGTACCTCTCCGAGGAGACAGTCGGGAAAAAGGAAGGGAAGGAGAGAATAGAAACGTGATTTTAAAAGAACGCTGGTTTACGGTAGCAGTCATTAGCCTGCTTTGCTAACCCCCTTTGACTGCTGCTGCTGCTGCTGTGGTCTCACAGCCAGTTCTTCTCTGCTCGTGCCCTGCAGTGCATTCCCACTGCTTGGGATGAGAGGTGTGCACGTGTCTCCACGTGTGTGTGTGTGTGTGTGTGTACTCCTACCTTCGCCTTTTGTACCGTCGGAGCAAGGCACCATGGCAGAAACCTGTTCTCTCATTTTCAAGCGGTGTGGGGCTGGGATACTTACCAAAAAACCAAAGCTACTAGCTAAGGGGGAGCGTGAGAAAGAACAGCTTTGGAAAGGAACAGGCCACGCTCTTCCTTCCTTCTGAAACTGCCTGAAGTTAACAGCTCACGTAAGAAGAATAAACTGGCGGTGCTGTAATTGAATTTTTATGGAAATAAACAGGTGGCAGATTTACTGTGGCTGCGGGGATAGCGGGGGGTGAAATGCTGCAGCCACATTAACCTGTTTAATTTAATAGCCTCTCTACTCCAAGAGCAAAAAAAAAAGATACTGTGCAGTTAGTTCAGTCAGCTGGATGCCAAATGTAAATAACTACAATTACCCTACTATGCCCATGTGCTGGATGGGAAAGGGAGTTTGTGCCAAGTCTCACTTAGTTGTCATGTTTATTAATTAAGCTCCGGGAAGTTTAAAAAACCCAAAAAGTTTTCACGAAAAATCAAGGCACACAGGAGGAGCACGCATATGGCAGCAAGCGCAGGGTTTACCTGGGTCCCCTTTACAGTGTCTGCTACTTCTTCAGCCCAGCACCGCAGCTTCACTGTCAGAGAGATGTGACCGAGTCGGTAGCTTTGTGCCAGGCTACTGCCTACTGGGCTATTTAATAGCAACCTTTAACGCTCACAGGGAACCTGCATCAAATTAACACAGGGAATCCAAAACCATTATGTATTTATAATCAATGTAATTGTATGGGGAGGGCTGGAAATATTAGATTTAGCTTCTTTCCCCTTAACTGCTGATGTGAAACAAAATTAGGCTGAAGCATTAGTAGCGCTATATTTGCATCCTGGCATGTTAGAGGTATATGAAAGAAATGCTGCAATAATATTCGAAGAGGGCTCCAGGGCAGCCCTATAAAATTACACATTAAGGGAATGGGGAATCTGCACAGTTAGGCAGCCGCCAGCCAAAAATGGGTTCCAGGGCTCTGCCTCTTGGTGCATATGGATGATGATACAGTCTTTAAGTATCTGCTCAGTCTTAAACGGTGAAATAAAATAACAACACACTTCCTGGTGCACTGCTCTTGGTAAGTTTGTGTAACCCCCTACACCTCTGGGTAAGTAGCCATTAAAATACTTTACACATAGTACTTCTTTTAATTCAAGCAAATGAACGTACTTCTCCAGAAAATTGCTCTGTGCGAGAAAGGGAGTCACATTCTCTGTTAGTGTATACTGGCATTGGCTTTAATAAAGCTACAGCAATTTATATGCATTGAAGATCTGGTCCAAGTGATCATGTAATTAAAGACTGCAGTGCAATTGCATCTCATTTGTATGGCTGAGATAAAGCTTTCATTTTGTCACTACCTGCCTTCTGAGCAAAATATCTGGGTTTTTAACATACTCTCACTGTTAGTCTTCATGTAATTTCCTAGCTATCTTAAGAGGAGTATGACTGAAAACTAGAAGATCCCGTAATTTGAAACACTTCAGCAAGACATGGAGAGAAAAATGCACATTGACCCATGTCTCATTCACTATGCTCTGAGCAATATACAGACTGCACACACACGAATCCTTCCTTAATCCTCACTAATCTTCAGTAAATTATTGCCTTTTCTCATTTATTCACAGACAAAAAAAACCTGCCTTCCCCTCTGAACACTGAACAGTTGCTGCTCACCTTATTAGACATCTTCAAAACCCTTCTCAATCATACTGTTTTGCTATACCTGCCACTCTAAATGGTCTAAGAAGGTCAGGAGGACAGCAAAAATGGAAAGGAGTTTTTAAAGAAAAATGCCTTTTAAAACACAACAGGGGACATTTGGCTTGGGAAACTGAAGTCCATTTTTCTATTGTTTTCTCTAGCGTGTATTCGCTAAATCCCAAAGACAAAAAGCAGGACCTTGCGCTTCTGGCTCCATTTTAAAATTGTACTTTCTGAAAGAATACTGATTTCGAGTAGTTATGGTGATAAAAGTGTAAAACAAATGCAGAACATGGGCCCGGTTTTCTGCCCCCAGCGATGCATCGAAGCAAGCAGCAAATTTAAACGGCAGTAAGGATTGCGTGTTGCAAACTATAACTGCTAACATATAGCTCATTCTTAAACATTAGTAATGCCCTTCCTCTGAGCTGTGTTCTGTCTTATTAGCGCAATACACAAGTAGGATATGCAAAAGATACAAGGTAATGAATGTGTAAGTGACGGGTCAAAAAATAAATGTCTGTTACAGAGATCGTTCTCCCCTTTAATTCTCTCAATGGCCTTCAGCCTGATCTGCATGGAGTCACCAGGGGGGCACCCCTAGCCGTGAGAGTCAGTTCATCTCCCCCCCCCCAAACTGCTAGCATCCCCTTTCACGGGGAGACCCCTCCCCAGAAGGAGCACCACCAGGACAGAAAGACCACCGGTTCCTTCCACAAAAAGGCAAATCACCACCGCAGTGGCATTTGTGAGGGCACACCCAGGAATGCCCCTAGGAGTGAATTTGCAGCTGGGTTGATGCTACCACCTAGTGGGGATTGCTGGGAGAACGAAACCAGGTAGGGAAGAAAGAGCAGCTCCCGAGGAGTCCCGCCGATCAGCAAATCACGGCTGCTCTCTAACGAGCCTGCGATTCGACCGAAACCACAGTGAGAAGGGGAAAAAAAAAAAAAAAAATTAGGGGCTACAGATTAGCAGTCTCCTGGTGTTTGCTCCTTCTCAGGGAGGTCTCCAACCCAGCAGTAAGGCTTGCTGGAAAATGTTTTCTTTGAGCAAAAAGCAAGCCAGGACTCTTTAAAAAGCAGTCAGTACTCTGTCGTCCGCTGATAGCAAAGGATGATCCAGGCTCTGTGTCTTTGGACTATGAGAAACAGCCTCAGGTCTGCAAATGGAAAACTCAGTATTTCTTGGTACTGAAGCTACCACTAAAATTCTGAAACTTTATCGCTACAATTGCAAATGAAAACAATATAAACTCACCTTAATGGCATCAAATTGGAATTATTAAAATAAAGAAATAAATTAATAATTTTTTTTTTTTTTTTTTTAAAAAGGCATGTTTCTCCTCTTTTTTTTTCCCCTGAAGTTCTGTTAAACTTCAGGAGGGCTGCTGTGCTGGAAGAAATATCTTCAGGCTCCCCAGTCCCTCACAACACTAGGATTTAGCGCGCAGGGAGAAGACATTTTTGTGGGCAAAATATGCAAAATAGTGCACTGATGGGGACCTTCTTCCTCGGAAAGCTGTGTCTGAACTGGCCACTACAAGCTGTAAATGCAAGAAAATTATGTTATTCCTCACAGTGGTATAGGATAATGAAAGTGTTGAAACTAGAAAAATATGATACAGGTATATAGGTGTCTTGGGAGTCTGAAGATATCATAAACCACTCACGGGTTTTTTTTTTTTTCCTTTTTACTATCAGAACCCCATAATGCCTACATAGTGTTTTATCACCAGTTTTTCCTCATTTGGTTCTTTATATGTAATAGATATAAATAACTCTTATAGGTAGTGGTGTGGTATTTAATTATGTAGTACTGGTAAGCTAAATACTCAGATTTTATTTCTTCTTCAGAGGAACTGTTTTTTTAATCCAGGTTACTCTTTGGCACATATGCATGAGAAGTTAATATTCCTTTGAATGGACAAAAAACCTGAAGTAAACCAAATAAATTTGGAAGGATTTCCCCCTGACAGGATGATAAATATTCCCAGGACCCCAGTTCTACATATGTACAGGAATTTTACAGCTGTTCTGACATGCATTCAACAATGTAAGTGTAAAAACCACTGCAAAAACAAAGGCTAAAGATTTGTATATATGTATATAGCTGCTTAGCAAATTCCCCAGGTATTTTGCATCTTTTGTGCTGTTGTCTCATCTTTTTCTGGCTGGCTTTTTTTGTTGTTGTTTCTGTATTTGGTTATTGTCACTCAAGCATCTCATGTTTATTTCCCAGAACAGTATTTTCAGCCCAGAATAATGTATGTAACTTATATTTAGGTCTTTTGATACTGATTCTTGCTTTGCTTTCTGGGTTTTGGTTTTTATTTTGTTACTTCCCCAATGGCTTCTTTACAGCATTATGCTTCAAAACATGCCACAATCTCACTTTTAGAAACACATCATCTTGTTTACATTTTTATAGGTGCATGAGCTCCATAGAATATTCTTCATTCTTCCATTGCAGGAGTGCTAAAAAACCTGTGCTTTTGGCTTCACAGAGTTTCGGTTTGGGTTCACAGAGTTTTATGTGACACGTTCTTTCAACTCCAATCTGAATGAGTATGATATCCTTGAATTTTACTGTTCCCAAGAACATAATTTCACATATAATTCATATATATTCCAAGCACATAATTTCACCCTAGTGAAATTCTACCTGAACTTGAGTTTAATCTGAATTCACACCACCTCTATCCAAACTCCTTTTTTTTTCCCAGGTATAGTAGTCCAAATTTTAAACCAAGTGAAAGTCAACTCACATCCAACCTAGGTGCACAGTCATCTGAAAGGTTTGGAAAGCTCTTATAAGGGTGAAACAAGCACAGCTTCGCTTATACTTGTAAGCTGTATGATAACTTGACTAGTAGGCCAGAATAAGTCCCATGCCTCTGAAACTTGTTTCACAGTCCAAGTCTGAACCATCACAACTGAAGCACCACTGCAAGTTGCATGTTTCCATTTGTTTGCAAATATATCACAAACCAACCCAGGTGTGTGAACAGGGGCATGTTAACTTGAAGGGCCCAGAATCCCTGCTTATGAAAAATCAGTTGACATCAGTGGAATTAGTTAATTTACATGGTTTAACCATCTGGCCCTCTGGCATTTTCTATCAAATACAGCTAGAATAAAAGCTGAGTAGCTAAGCATAAACTAACAGATAGTGAACGTATGCAAAACATTTTGTTGTACGTTTTGTAATTGGAAAGTAAGAAATAGATTTTTCCAGATGAGACTTAGTTCTCCATCTGGAACTGAAAGTGCCTTCACCTGAAATTTAGAATCTGAAAATACTGAGCTATAATCTACCTGTTGGTAGTACGCAGAACGATTGCAGGCTGGACACACACAGACCTACCCAGCATCTGTTCCATGGCAAAGCCCTGGAGCATTCACCAGCAGGCATTTCCCTCACCACCTAGGGACGCGCTGAGCTTCTCCTGCTGAAACGACTCCACTTACAAAAACTGATTCAGTATTAAATCAATGAGGCACCCCAGCCCTGTGCTCAGGGAGTTAGCATCTCTCTTTTTCATGGCAGTGGTAGAAATCAAAATCCCCTCAAGCCCTCAGAAAGCTTGAGGTGACACTGGTGACCTCTCCGATGTCTGTTGGACTTCTCTGTTCATTTGTTTGTTTGGAGGAGGGAGACTTTGACCAGCTTTTGCCCCTGCCTCCTAGCCAGCCTTAACAGCTGTGCACCCCGAACATACACAGAGCCCTTCCCCTCCCTCATCCCCAAGTAAAGCATCTAAACCCTTCTCTTCCTTTCTGCTGGTCAGGCTAAACAGCTCCCTACTCAACATGCTGGCTTTTACAAACCCCAGTCTTAGTCCTTTAAGATACACCTGCAAAGACGGGCAGCGGTATTCAGGTCAGCGCGGCCCCAGAAAGGGGTCCCCAGAAAGGCCCCAGCTATGCTAGCACAGCACCCATCAGCAGCTGGCTGGGCTGCGTGTGCCCGGGGACGTTGATCCAACGCAGCCACGCTCCCTGCTGCCTCTGGTACTCCATCCAGCTATCTGAGGAATGCAAACTGTGCCTCCCTCTTCATTGCCCCTCGGCCTGCAAGTTTCGTATCGCAGCACTGAGCCCACTTGGGAGCCTAATCTTAATGTTTCTGTAGCTAGAACAGGCTTATTTGCCTGTTGATGTGGCGGTAAGAAAACTGGAATATTTGTTCTCTTTTGGGGATCTGAATCCAGACCTAAAAGCCTTCCTCGTACTCCTATCACCCCCTAAAATCCATTCCACATATCTGCTGAAGCCGTTTGTCTCTGCTTCAACAATGACACCAAAATAATGCAGTCATTGCCCAAACGCCAGTCGCTGCCATCTTCTCAGCAGGAAAAAAAAATGGCCTTTGATCTGAGCTAGTTATTCATCCCACCCCACACCTACTACTACTGTTAAAAAACATAACACACTGGAGGGAGATTGTGCTGTATTTCATGAACATTCATTGCTGGCGCTAAGGGACATACCCATCTGTTATTTGCTCTCAGCTTTGCTTACTGATAAAACAGGAAAGACAGCTTGCTGATGGGCTCTTTGAAGCAAAAGGCTTTTCTCTTTTTTGCAATTAAAGTCTATACATTATTTTTTCAGTAGATGGTATGCAGCCTACCTGAAATCAAAATTACTCTACTAAAGTAAAATTAAATATTCTGTACCTTTTTTTGTATCACATGATTTTGAGTGATGGGCCCTTACGGCACCATGACGCCCCTTAAAATCCATTGAACTGGACTTTTTCCCAGCACAATCTAGCTTTGGGTTATCCGGGTTTCAAACATACGCTCTAGTGTGTTTTTCAGCTATGCTGTCATATAAGGATATGTGAGGGAGTTACTGTCTTCTGGCTCAGGGACCCAAGAGGCAGTTAAGAGCAGAGGGCAGGCAGGAGGACATTGCTACCTATCAGATGGAGGCTATGACAGATACTGGGCTGTGGCCTTTCAGGGGTTCTCTCTCCTCATTTTTATGGCCATCATAGATCCCAAGAACATCCCAGTACTGAAGACAGGCAGCCTGCTAACACAGTGGGAGGGACCTTAGCTGTCAGACACACCATACAAATCCCTGCCAGTGGTTACTGCATGTACCAGAACCGTTGGAAGTCATCCTCCACTTTGGACTCTCTCAACACAGCCAGAGGCACTGATATCAGGCAGGTCTTGTCAGGGCAGGTCTGTACAGGGCCTTGGGTCTTGCGACAATGAGCAGGCACTCCTATCGGTTCATTTCTAGGCATCTTGCTGATCTTTCCCATGCCAAGTTTCTGCTCGTCAGGTTGTAGATCTCTACTGTGCAGAGAACAAGCATAAAAACATAAAACTGATGTCAGGAATACATCTTTCAAAAACACCCATTAAAAAACATCCTTGTTTCTGTTGTGCTTCTACTCTGCACATGCTCAGACACTTCAATTACCTCACTCTTTTTCAAAAAGACAGTATCTGAAGATTTCAGCATCTAACCAGGGATGTTTTTCACCTCCAGGAACATGTAATCAGGGATAAAGCATACCTTATGCACGCAGGAATTGTGTTTCGAGTGAGAACTGGTCCCTCCTTTTTGTTACTCAGAGTAATCACCGCATTGCCAACCACCATCCATCAGTACATCAGCTCAGATTTAATACCAAAAAATATTAAAAGTCCCCTAGACAGTTTCCAGTTTTGCCAAACAAACCCGTAAGCTGGCAGCACCCCTCTAACATGCGGTACCTTTGCCACCCTTCAAGCCCCATCAGTGGACGGCTGGCCAGGCACTGAGTTCCTCTTCATTCATCACAGGAACATTTGGCAGTGACAGTTCCGAGGAATGGGAGATACTCAATGGAAAGGGACACCAGTGACAGATGATATGCAGTTTCTTTTGATATATAGTTCAAAGCCACATTTAAAGCTTTGTGATGGAAAGTTAATTTTCTGCCATTATAATGCCTGCCAGTATTATACAACCAGAAAGCACAGGAAGAGCGATCCGCTACGATTCAGTCAACAAGTTCTGAGCTTTCCAGATTTAGATGCACTATCTGATGAAGTGCAACAGTTAGCAGCATACTCTGTGCGCTACTTCTCAAGACATTTGAGAACAACTCATGGTTCTGACAAGGTAATTTCTACTGTTTGGACCAATTAAACCTCTTAAAGAGAAAAAAATAGATTGCCTGTTGTCACAGAAAATTTGGCTGTAGATTCAAGATATTTCAAAGTGCCTGCATAGTTCAGAATAAACAACCTTATAATACCGGAGCAAATTCGCTAAGACAAATGTCTCTGCACAACTGTTTTCATTTTGCTTCCAACCCAAACCATTCTATGATACTATGATTCTATATATGTGTGTGTGTGTGTGTGTATATATATATATATATATATACATATTTCTTGGTATAATTAGTTCATTTGTTAGCCTGTTTTTATGCTGTCGAGGCCCTTCTGGGAGAAATACTAGGGATTTCGTGGATAGTCCGAACTTTCCATTCCTTTGTTTCAAACAAGGTCTATGGATTATTTATCTGTTCCCTTCAAGTGTGAACACATTCTGTCATACATTATTACATGAAGCTCCTTAGGGACTATATAATGCAATCAGATCCCCTTCTGTCACCTTCTTTCTAGGCCTGGAGATATGGTACTCTCCAAACCTCTTCTCATACATAACACATTCATTTAATTCCTCTCAGTACATTTTTTGCCCTTCTCTGCACTTCTTACAGTATTTAAGTACCATCTTCAAACTTTTGTTATGAGACTAGCCAACAAAACAGCACACACGAATTAGTCCAATTTTGGAGATGTTGTAGAGATGTTTTCTTTTCTTTGACTCATAACAGTGCTCTTCCTGGTCTTCTGGCAGCTCAGTCCTTTGAGAAAAGGAGCCTCAAAAGCAAGCCATTTCTAAAAGAGAGCTACAGCTTGTTGCTTTCTCTGGTGCACTTCAGTCATTTTCAGGGCTGTACTGAGTATCCTGGGTTATATGATTTCCTTTTTGCTCAAGCGTGTCATCAGCATCTTGATTCTGTTCTGGTAGTGTTACAGTCAGCACACAAACAGTGCAACCCATGAATTTCAAAATAGATATGCTTGGAGCTAAAGGGCATTTTCTTAGTTTTTCAAAGTGTTGCCACAAAGTGCTAAGACCTTGAATACCTATCAGAAAGAATGAAACATCTGCTTAGGAATGGAAGGTTATAATTTGCAGCAGCAAGAGTTTCTATTCTAAAAAAAAAAAAAAAAATTGAGGGAACAAAATATCAATCCCTCATCAAGCAACCCTCTGGAGAAATCAGCTCTCTCCTTACAAGCAATACCACTTACAAGTGAAGCATTCTCCACTTTTCTTTCTCAAATGAATTTTGTGCTCAATAAAAGCATGAACATGTGATTACATTATGCTTCTTACAGTTGCCAGAGCCTGACTATATTTAGTCAGCTTCTAAACCCTGTCAGGTTTACATTTTGCCTATTGTTAAATAGACTATTTTGTGCAGTTTGTTTCTTCTGCACAGTAATGAGCAGACTGGTATATGTCACTCCCGTACTGTCATTAACAGCAGACTGGAATGAGGCCATGCCTTGCTGGAGCAAAGCCAGACCAGAGAAGTGTCTTAATAAATGCCAACGTTCGTCCGAGAGAATACCCCAAACAGAGCAAGCTAGAAAATTTCCAGCAAAGTTAGTTTTCATTGAAATGCATCAGGTTCCACAGACAGAAGATACTAAGTAGAAAAATGCTAATTTCGATGAGAGGTGCCCTGAGAAGTATGACTGGTTTCCAACCATGTGGCACAACCGTCTGGAACCCAGGGACCGTCCTGGAAGCATCTTTGCTGTCAAGAACCCAGCAGTTGTTACATGATTTGTAGCCCAGGAGCAGATCCCACTTGCAGGGTGCCACAGGTAAGAGGCGCCATGAATTTCTCAAGAAGATGTTTTCTCTGGTTTTCCCTAGTTTTTTCATAGGAAGTTTAACAGACATACTTCTTTTTTTCC
>VZTL01010115.1:33906-46167 GCA_013400535.1 Scopus umbretta
TATATATATATATATATATATCCAAAGCTCCAGGGCTTCTGAAAACCTCAGGACTGTGAAAAGAAATCTCTGTTTTCCACTAGCTCTGTTCTCCAATATTGACTTCTTCAGAGAGCTCATAGTAAGTTTGGAATGCAGGTCTACACAATGCAACACTTAAGGTGAGCTTATGCGTTAAAATGTAATTGCTTTGGTTTCCCTACAGGTAGAGGAAAAACACACTAATAATGGTGCAGTGTTGCCTGCTCTTATGTGTTTCTCATATTTCTTTCTCTTTTGGTGGAATACACTCTATTTCAAATTTTTCACTGGAGTCATCAGCCAACACTGTACAGCCTCATAGTAGAGGAAGTAGGCTCCTTGAAGAGTTAGCTTGGATTTAATGCTGGGTTTAATGGTCTAGCTAGTGTGCTTCTCCTCTTAATCTGAGTGTCATTACAATTCGCCTGTGTGAAATGACACGAAGATCCAAAACAGATGAATCGGTATTACATCTGCGAAATGAGTATAGCATTGAACTCTGGTCTTCTTACTAGTGTAGTGCAGCGCAGCTGTAGAGATGACTTATAAGGCAATTCCTCTATATTAATTTAGATGACATGCTCTCCCCCTCAAAAATAACTTAGGCATTCTTCTGCCCATGCTGCAAGTATGTTTTGCAGAGTCAGCCTTTAGCTAGGTCTTTATTTCAATGCCATAAATTTCAACAACTGGTGCTAAAATACATACTTTTTTTGCTTAGAAGCACCAGGAATTTAAGGTCTACGTTGGGTTTGGTCATTATAGTGGTGCCTGCGGGTAAAAGTAATTAGTTGTTCCTGACCAATACTCTTCCATAAAAACAGTTCACCATTAGCATATATATATAAAAATACATGTGTTTGTGTCGGGAAAAAAAGCTCTTAAGCCAAAAATTCAAGAGATGTGAAAATTCACCTTACAGTTGGGGACAGGGGTGGTGGTGCTGACAGCCGTATTTACAAATGAAACTACAGTCTCTTTTGGTTTTAAGATCCAAACTTGCCATAACTATTCTATTAGCAGTAGCACCTGCTTTTTTTTCAGAAGATCACTTATACATGCCAAATCCTAAAAGTAAGATTTTATTTTACTATAATCCTGAGTCTGATAGTGACCTGCGTTGCTATTTCTGCCATTTTAATCCTCTTATTTGCTGGCCAGATTTCCTGGCATGTGTGGTGTCATGCCATGCAGGGGGAGACGTTTGCTTTCCCCTCGAGTGCTGCAAACAGTGTCTAAAGGTTCACAGACTCTTAGTGGTAATACTTTCTAATGTCCCCAGTTCCCTGTCCTACTCACACACGCAGTATTAGCCAGTAAGCCAGATTTCATGTCTAGACAGATTTTATACGCTGTTGGTTTGGCAAGGACAAAAAGATGGGGGCTTTAGCTCTCTGTTGTACAAACTGATCCTCAGGCTCAGGATGGGCATCCTACCTGGCAAAATGCTGTGCCGTGGGGACATAGGACATTGGTGTTTATTGTACGCATGCATACACGTATGTATACATAGGACCTAATCCTAATCTTTCTCTGTTTTTGTCTCAGGCTTCTCTCCAGTGCTGCTTCCTGTGGTTCATTAATATTTTCGCCTTTGATTCATTTACCACAAGTCTTATGTTGATTATTGGGTAGCAGAGTGATTTGCGACCTGTGGAGGCTGGTGGCAAGTGGAATAGATGTTTTGTGGACCCTTCTAACCCAGACATCAATAGTACAGTTGTCTGTGATAGCGATCAGATGATTGCCGCGTTTCTAACGTATTTAAGCAAATGTTAAATGCATCCTGACCCTTCCTTCCCTTTGTTTTTCCTCTTAAAATGTCATTTGTAGAGTTAGACTTGTAAGACAGAAAAATATCTGAAAATACCTGATTTAAGACTAAATTTATCTTTGCTCATGAATATCTAACCTGCAGAGGAAAGGACTGCAGCACCTTGGAGGAAACACTGCAGTGCCTTGGAGGAAGGAGTGAGAATCAAAACATACATTTTGAAGAAAATACATTCCCAGTTTCACATAAGATATCTGAAGGTGTGGTTGGGTATGCCGAATCTTACATTTAACTTCAGGGCAAGAGGTTATCTTTGTTTTGCCTATAAATATAATGAAGGACTGAGCCCAAAGGCACTGATACAGCTGAAAGGCTGCAAATGCCCCTGTGTATTGTACCTCAAGCCCTGTAGGTGGGGTTGCTTGCTTGTTTAGGTTTCAGCCTAAAGTAGAAGCTTCAAACAATTGCAGAGCAACTGAAATTAGGACGTTGTACTGCAAACCATTCCTTCATTCAGCATTATGTTTCTTCCTCTTTAGTAGTTCAAATTTAATTTATCTCTAGAGTATTCACTTCTCTTCCAATGCCAAGTGATCAGTATGCTCTTGTGGTGATGAAGGCTGACCACAAACTGCACTGTACTGGTAAGGCTGGAGGCAGCAACTCAAGGAAGTGATTATTCTCATTTTAGCAATTCTGAGACCAGGTTTGGGCTCTCCAATACCAGCAGGACATGGACATATTAGAGCAAGTCCAGCGCAGGGCTCTGAGGGTGGTTAGGGGTCTGTGAGGAGAGGCCGACGGAGCAACTCAGTGTGAAGAAGTCCTCAGCTGTCCAGTGGGTAGTTTTACAGAAGAGAAAGCCAGATGCTTCCTGGAGGAAGAACAGTGGGAGGACAAGAGGCAAAAGACATCAGCTGAGCCAACAAACAGAATTCCACCATGAGGGTGGTCAAACACTGGAGCAGGCTGCCCAGAAAGGCTGTGCCATCTCCATCCTTAGAGGCATTAAAAACTCCACTGGGCATGGCCCTGAGCAGCCTAGTTCATTGTAGAAGTTGCCCAGCTTAAACAGGGAGGCTGGACCAAACAATCTGTAGATTGCCCAACCTGTCCCTTCCAACCCAATTATTTCTGGTCTGAGAATCTAAAAGTCCTACAGAGAAATGGAGCACCGTGTGAATCAGCAGGCAGAGGTATAAAGGAAGGGAGGAAACCAGGGCAATTTTAATCCTGAGCTGAATTCCTCTGCCATTTGAGCTGGTAAATTATTTCATAAACATAACTCGGAAAATGTCCAGTTCCTGAAGCCCATTTATAAAATGCACTGACATTGAAAGAAGTCTTCCAGAACAACACCGTCCCCCTCTCACAAAATGTGCTTGGATTTTTGATGACATCTTGCAGAGGGACAGCCAGCCCTGAGAGCTGATTAATTCCACTCCCTGTTCACCGAGGGTAGGTTAAAAGCTGGAATGCAGGCATCTAGCCTAGCAATACCAATTATAATAGTAAGATGACTAATGAGATGAGTAATGGAGGATATCATGGCTTAAAATTTCACCTTTCCCAGAGATGAAAGGTTGAGGGAGATAGTTGCATTTATACTCTAATTCCTCCCATATAGGGACCAGATGGCTTTTAGAATTGATTCCATTGATTTTCTTTTTTTTTTCCTTTTTTCATTTGACATTCCAGCAAGAAAGCTCTTCTTTCATAGGAGCTGTGTGACTTATCTTTGCATAGTCCTACAACAGTTCTTTCTTCTCTTTCCTTTTCCTAATCTGTGCCTTTTTTTGACAACCAAAAAGTCAATTTTGCAAAATTAAAATGTAGCAGCAATGCAAGACAGAAACATTATTCTTTTGCTTGTTATTAACATGGTTTGCCACTTATGCTAAACAAGAATTCTGTCCTCAGAAAAAAGGTTACATGCAAGAGAGATAAATGGTGCCTTACTGTACAGCATGTTAAAATGTTTTGCCTTCTACTAGGTCCACACTCTGACCAATATCGCGTGTCTAAGTCACACCTGGAAAAGCACTTAAGCACATACCTATTTATAGGTGGCAGAAGTCGTTTTCTGACTAGGAATGGGCTACTCAGCTAGGGACTGCATTTGCAAATTGCACATTTATCAGCAAATCTGAGTAAGTGTTATAAGATGAACTGTCTGAATAGCACACATATAGTGCAGAAATTGCCATACCACCAGAAAGGAAATATACAGAGTGGTAATGATAATCACTGTCATTAGTATTTGAATCAAGGGAAATTATGAGTAACTAGTAATAATGTACCCCAGTGTTTTCATTAGAAAGTTTTTTTCAGAGATTAGGAGTTTCACAAAAGTTTGCACTATAAAGGGCAATATTTTGAGAAGGAAGGCAGGCTTAACACTGTGTTTGAAAGAGCTCTGAACATCTGGGTATTTCAACAGCTCAGGCTCGTCCAAGCATGATTTTGCAGGGCATCACGAGGTGGCACTGCTAGATCCCATGCCAGGAGGTCTCCCACTCCCTGTGAATCCATGACTAATCCTTGCAGCAATACTGACTACACTCAGGTCTGCTACTAAGGGTCTCTCCAAGTGGAATAAGGGTGTTGGAAAAGCAAGGTATTTCATGCTCTGCTTTAGACTCTTTGTCTATTGACATCTATTGAGATGAATAAGTAGCTTCCAAAGAATTTAGCATCTGCATCGGCGTCAGGCTCTCCTGAAAAGGGAGGTTTCCGTATGCTGTTTTATAAGCTTTGTAGTGGAGACTGTAGCAATAAACAAGTTTGTTTCACAAGGAAACTGTGGCCTTTGTATCCATATCCCCAACTTCCCTCTGACAAGAAGACAGCTTGCAAGACCATAACATCTGCTGCCTCTTAGAAACAGGATGACGATATTAGCTCAGCCATACTGCACAGGCAGGATGCTTGCATCCATGGAGATGTTGAGATCTCACCATAAGGAGTGCACTGACGTCTTGAGTCATTTAGAAACTTTTGAGAACCTTGCACATCAGGTCAGATTCACCATTCCCACCAGTCGTCTTTTGCCTCAGTGGAAACCATGACAAATGTGTTCACAGTTTTTACTTCACGAAGTGAAACAGTGCACGGAGAGTGCCAGTTATCTTTTCTAGGTGACTCAGAGTCTTCAAATCTCTGGTTAAGAGGTCTGTCTCTCAATTTGGAAGGGGTTGTGGTTTTTTTTTTTTTTCAATTTATTACTCTGATTTACTTCTTTCTCTGAGCTCCTCATTTTAATGACTTGAATTTGTAGGCCTTCTGCTAATAACTTCATCTGACTATGGAGTGCAAACAACAACGGTAAAGACACAGAGTAGTCTTATAGCAAAATAGCTTTTGAAAAATTGAAGTTGAATTCATGCTAATATGGCTATAAATAAATGGAACCAGTCTATGACATTTCTACAGAGAAAAATAACGCAGCGGGGGTACTTCTTATGGCCTTTCTCACACCTCTTTTTGTGATTATTCAATGACTTCAACTTCATGCACTTCAGAGAAGTGCAGCGATACCTAGTTGCCACGGCAGTACTAAAAAACTCTTTCAAATTCACCATGAGTGTAGTCTTTTGCCTCTGCAATTTTTTTCTCCTGGTATTGGCGGCCAAGATATGCACAGTCCTGATCCATGCATCGCCAGTGGGGAATGGAGACTATTTACCCTGTATGAGTGCAAGATGTGAACCCTCATGTGGGCCAAGATTTTGTCTCTGTTCCACACCTCCAGGAGCCATCTCTGTTTTCACTGGTGTAAGGCAGACTGAAAACCACTGGCAGATACTTTGGAGAAAGGGGCTTTTCTCACAGCCCTTCCCTCCCTGTTCCCTTCTGCTTATGGGCATTGCCTAACATACCTGATAAAAATCATAGTATCCTAAAATGGTTTGAGTTGGGAAGGACCTTATAAAGGTCATCTAGTCCAACCCCCATCCTGCAATGAGCAGGGACATCTTCAACTCGATCAGGCTGCTCAGAGCCCAGTCCAACCTGACCTTGAATGTGTGCAGGTACGGGGCACCTACCATCTCTCTGGGCAACCTGTGCCAGTGTTTCACTGCCCTCATTGTAAAAAATGTCTTCCTTATGTCCAATCTAAATCTACCCTCTCTTAGTTTAAAACCATGACCCCCTTGTCCTATCGCTACAGGCCCTTCTAAAAGTTTGTCCCCATCTTTCTTATGAGCCCCCTATAAGTATTGAAAGGCCACAATAAGGTCTCCCCAGAGTCTGCCCTTCTGCAGGCTGCACAACCCTATCTCTCTCAGCCTGTCCTCATGAGAGAGGTGTTCCATCCCTGTGACCATTTCTGTATAGAAAAGAAGCAAGCATCCTCCTTCCTGACAGCAATGACTTTATTTGCAGTTGACATTTATCCAGGGTTTAGACATCACACCTGTCACCTTTGCCAGCCACCCTCTACTCTTTTTTGGAAACATGAAACCTTTCACTTGCACTGCCCTTTCTGACTTGCAGATAGAGCTTTGACTGCAGCTGAACTTAGAAAAGTCCGTTACCCATTAACTTTTTCTTTCCATAGCTATATTGCAGTTCAGCCACTGAAGTCTGATTTAACTACAGTATCAGGAACTGAAGAACCAAGAGGGCAAACTCAAAGCATCATACAGGCAGCTCCCCTACATAAATATGTATGTGTGCATGCGTCTGTGGGCACATGTGTGAGAGTACACGCACGTGTACACACACATCAATTGCTAATTTACACTTTTCTCATAACTTCTGTCTGAGACAAATGAAATCGCCCCCCAAAAAATGATGAAAGCCAAATTGATCTCCTAAGTGGATCAATAGAAGCTTAACTGAAATAGATAGGGGAGTTTATCAGACCTGATGTAGTAAAACACTAATAAGATCACTTCCAATTCACACATATAGGACTAAATTTTCAGCACAAATTGATCTCATTGCCAAGGATGAATGGGAACCTTTAGTAACAGATTAGGGCTGTAAAGCAGTCTTTTTCTATACAAACAGTAGATTTTCCTCTTATCCTTACTGATTGCATGTTTTTAATTCTCCCTTTCTTCTGCATGAAACAGTAGATTTCTCTCTGAAATGCTTACTTGTTTCAGAAAACGAACTATTGGTTCATTGTCTGCACCATTTTGCACTGAATGGTACCTGAGAGAAAGAGTATGGGAGTAAAACCACTTATGGCCGTGAATGTAAAAGCGTTCCTCTCGGAGCCCTTGTTGCTACCCCTGCCGGCAGTGACCACATAAGGGGTATGGATGAAATGGAGCAGCCTCAGGAGAAGGGATGGAGAGAGTCTCCAGCAGCACTGCAGAAGAGGGAAGATCAGAACTGGAGGCTCCCATCCGTGGCGCTGGCCACTGGACATTTGGCACCTTCTCCTTTAAATTTTTGGTTTTGAGGCTTTCTGCAAGAAAGAAAAAACTATTTTTTCTTTAACTCCTTGACTATGAAGTCTGCAAAAGGCAGGCCACTCCCTCTGCTGCAGTGCCAGGCACCAAGCCACTTTTTGGAGTGGGGCTGAAGCACCCCCTTCTCTGCATTCCCCCCAGCTAGCAAGATGCTTTCCTCCCTCAGCACATTATCCTGGCTACTTACCCAGGCATAGGAACTGCTAGTTGGGTGGATAATGTCATTGGGCTTATCACTACTACTTCAAAGAGTGGGATTTACCTCATCTATTTTCAGCTGCCCTAAAGTCCGATGTGCAGCTTATGTTCTTCTGCAGCCTAAGGCTATTCTCCATGGTCAATGGGGAAAAACACACTCCTCCAGAGGGAGTGATGAGAAAACCCACTGTACCCAAATGGCTGTGAGCTGAGATGTGTCAAAGAGTATGGGTGTGAAAGGCAGCAAAGTCCAACAGTACTGGAGAGACAAGAAAGTACAACTCCACTAAAAGCAGAAGGCAGGCAGATAGAAATTAATCCCACATGCACCCGAATGCTCACATCACCTCCTGGAAGGACCAGTTTCTCCTCAGTGACTACAGAGATCTTCAACGCTAACATTGACTAAATGCTTAGTTTTCAGATGGTTAGAGGCAAGTGAAATGAATACAGCTTTGAAGATCCAGCATCCACAGCGGCAAAATTAGCTCTTCATCTGGTCCTAATTTTTTCTGGAAGCTTGTTCATGCAGCTGGAATATAACTTGTTTGCTGTAGGTTGATCTATTTAAAGGAGGAAAAAGGTGAGGGGCAAGGGTAAGCACTCTCCTTCCCATTTCTAGCTATATACATGTAAACAAATGTATTCAAAAAGGAGACAGCCCTTGCATGGCTTTACCTTTCTCTGTCTGACTCCTAAAATATAAAGAGAGAAAATAAAAGGAATTGCCAAGAGAAACCTTCTTGTACTATAGGGCATGAAAAAAAAAAAAAGACACAATAAATCATGTAGATGAGAAAATGAACTGAGTTTTGACTATGTAAAAATTTGGTAACATTAAGAGGTACTTTCTGTACCAGCAATTTCTGACCCATTGTGCATGGGATACAGAGTTTTGTTATAACCCAGTCCGAAGCTAGCATACTGGCTGTGAAGTGATAACAATCATTTTGATACAGAGACATTCAGTAAGGAGTCTGGTATGCTAGGAGATTAGAGAATCCAGAAGACTTTCAGCACCACAGAGGGAAGATGGCTGAATATTTATATCCTGAGGCATCACATTTAGAGCAAGTTAAAGGAAAAATAAGGATGAAATCATAACACAGTACAATAACAGGACCTTCCTAATGTTTTTTTATAAAGTGATATTTAACAGGATCGCTCGTGCTTTTTAATTGTAGAACTAGCTATTAAGAAGATGGAATTCATAGATAAATACATTTGTAAATAAGTATTCTACCTAGGTGATAATCTCTTTGTAAGGAAACTGGAAGAGTGTACAAGAACGAACACTGTCTACCAAGGAAAGCGGAATGATACTAAGACAGTAAGACAACTGGAAACCAAATGCAGGAATCTCAGCATTACCAATTACTACAAATAAACTTAATGAAAACCAGACAGAACTGAAAAAAGATAAGGTTTCCTGGACCAGAACTTCTGAACATGAATTGTTGTCTGAAAAAAGCATGTTGAGTATGGCATATCATAATAGATGGGAAAACCAACTGAAGTGGAGGTACAATCAATTTTTGAAATAAGAGAAACATAAATAAAAGAGCAGCAGTATCATTATACCCATCAGACCTGTATTTTGTTAATGAGGAGTAAAGGATTTCTGCAAAATAGGCTGTTAATGTAAAATCCATAACTATGCCTAGACTTCAGATAGCTGTCTCTGGAACGATAGCTCCTGGTCTGCTCCTAGCATTGCCAAGAATAGAAGAATATAAACTGTATCCAGAGTGTAGACAATAAAAACAAAGCCCCTTTTATTTTAAGAATAAAATCTTTTAGTAATGAATTTGAATTGCAAGCTTTGCAGCAAAAATTTCAAAACACTTTTGGAACCCAATGAACAATATGCACGTTGTTCAGGGGAAAAAAAAAAATAAAAAAAAAAATACTGCTTCAAATAGAGTCCACAACTTCTAAATTAAGGCTCTGGAAGTTCCTCTTAAGTCTGAAAATTAAGCTCAAAATATATCAAATTACATGCTCCAAAACACAGACAACCAAAATCTGTTGCTGTCTTTTACTATATATTTTAATTACTTCAAAGGCATAATTGTAACTGAAGCATTTTGTGCTGCCCTTTCCATTATCATTTGAACTGAAATGTTTGGAATAGGTGCCCTAGCTGAAGAGAAACAGTATTATGTGCCTGTCTTAACCAATCACAATTGGTTTATGGATAAAATTCCTCAATTATAGACTAAAGAATTCAAAACAGTATTTCTCAAATATGCTTGAGGATCAGATGACTCTCAGGGAATGACAATTTGATAATGATACAATATTAGCAGAAAAAGAAGATGTCAAAACAATCATTAAAAAAATGTATTGTCCGTGTATTAGTAGCAAACCACATCAAGAAATTAATTTGTATGAGGTGCATGGGTGTTGAGGGCAGGATGGGGAGCCGCAAATCTTACCAGACTAAATTTTCAGGGTGAAGAAAGGCAGGACAGAAGCGCCTTCAAAGAAGCAGTACTGCAGGGAGATTTATACCCTGCAAGGTACACTGCACGGCAGTGTACTTTTACAAGCGGAGAGAGAGGTGATTTGTGTGCCACTTCAGAAGCAGAGGAACAGGGTGGGTTTCCTGACCAGTGAACAACCCGTCTTGGGCCGTGTGTCACCTTTGTTGTCTGAACTCAGTGGGATTTGTGTGAGTACCTGTTGAAGGTTCATGTCCACCCAGTCTACCTGTGAGGGCGTTGCTTCTTTCTTCACCTCTTGCCTGAATGTTTCACATGATGAAGCGACTGACTCCGGTCACAGCTGTGGGCAGAGGGACCTGCTGCAGACGGGCATTTTGTGAAGTTCAGCTCAGCCACTTCAGAGTCTGAAAAGGAACATTTTGGTGGGAAGGTTTCAGTGAGAACTCATTAATGCTCGGTTATTTCTTTAAAGCACTTTGCACATGGCACAGCTATCTGTTAGGTGTCTCTCCCTTAGCCAGGGTCAAAATAGCATCTGTTACACAATTGCTGCCTCTCGTGAAACTTGGAAATGTGTGGTTTGCCCTAATGATTAGTTCTGACCTGGAAGAAAATTAAAAGAAACCAAACCAGAAAAAAAAAAAAAAAAAAAAAAAAAAAAAAAAAAAAAAAAAAAAAAAAACCCAACCCAAACCCCACACTACTATTCTTTAAACTACACAGCAACAGCACAAACAAAAATGGCTATCTAACGGTCTTCCTAGATAGGTTCAAAAAGGGAGAGAGAGCACATTTTTTGAGGCTGCATTCCTCACAGCTATTAAACACCTTAGTCCAGATGCAGTCACTGTCTCAGGGACTCCTTTCTGCCCCCCGGTCACTGAGAGGTAATTCGGGGAAGCTGTGTCTGTCCCTCTTTCTGATACCTTTTTGTTCTCAGAAGAAAAGCCCCAGGCAGGGACAGGATACTAGATTATATGGAGCTTTGCTCTCAGCCAATAAAGCAACCTTTATACCCATAGACCTGTATCATCCATTTATATTATTAAAACAAAAAAAAAAAAAAAAAAAAAAAACTTCAAAGCAAAAGAAAAGCCTTCTAGATGCTCATCACATGCAACAGAAGAACAGAAGANCAGAATATAAAGAAACTCCTGGGTCTCAATTTCTTACTTGTTTCGGTCTCATCTGGTGGCTGGAGGCTCTTGGGACACACACATAGAGCCAAACCAGACTTTGTCGTGGAAGTCACCCAAAATCAAATACATTTGTTGCCTGAATATAAATAGGGGGAAAATATGGAAGGTAAATCAGAGAACTTAAAAGGTTTATATGAATGTTCATTGTATATTCGTACAAATGAATGCCACAACAGCTTTGACCTCTTTTCAGCTCAGTCAATATAACTTGTCCCAAGCATCTCTTACCTGTCCTCAGGTTCTATCCATCAGCTATCAGTTTTCTCTGGCAAGGAGAGATAGATCTGTCTGTCTAGCATCCTCCTTTAGGAGGACTTTAAGCCTGTAGTTGCCTCTTCAAGTCACCGTGACTTGAAATTCGTGGGGACAAAACTCTGCCTATTCTTTCTTACAGGCAAGGACTCTGGCAGTGTATTGCCCTGATCCTCCATTTAGTCTGTCTCCCTACTGTTAACTTTTTTCTTTTCTCCAGCCTCCTAAAATAAGCCAGCTTTTGCAACTCCCCTCAGGAAATGAGGCTTTTTTTTATGTTTTTTTTGAGATGTGCTTGCCTCTCCAGGGAGTTGAATTAATTATCCCCCATGGAGACAAGCACAGAAAAACGCACAACACTGGCAGCACTGATATGTTCAGTTTTGGGGCCTATTTCTTTTACACAGCCTATTGTAGCTCAGTATAAAAGGCTTTACGGTTTGCAAGCTTCTAGTAGCTTACATTTGTCACAAACACCGGTTTCTGGGTGGGCTCTCGAAAGCCACCTGTTTTTCCCCAGACTTCGCTCTCGTTAAATCCAAGAGTCCCCCCGGCTAGGGCGAGAGCAGGAATGAAGCAGCGTAGGTCACAGGCCGCCGCTCCACGCGGGCTGATGGCTTTCCCAGGCGCATTGCTTCTGCCGATGCCCTACGGCTCGTGCCTCCCAATTCTTCCACCTCGCCGAGGAAAACCAACTCCAGCCACACTTCTCCGTGGTGTCAGCACCTGAAAGGCTGGTGCTGGAGGTGCTCGGGAGGAAGAGACCTGAATATCACGGCGGAGTCCCAAAAGCGCGGCAGCACAGCTCTCCTGCTGCAGTACTCGCTCCGTCCCCACGGCTGGTGGCCGACAGCTCAGCGTTGGTACGCAGAGCATTGCTCTTCTGGGCCGCTTCCACTCACAGTGCTTTACTCCCTCTCTCACATCCCCCCCCCCCCCCCCCC
>VZTL01010115.1:46194-113654 GCA_013400535.1 Scopus umbretta
CACTTTTATTAGAGCGAAAAGGTTTTATATAAGTCTGGAGGATTGGGTTTTATTTTTAAAATGTTTGCAGTAGTACTTCTGAAGCATCCCTATCATCTGGGAAAAAAGGGAATTTAATGTAAAACCATATTTCAGTCGCTCGCCCAATGCTGCTGCTTCCCCTACAGAAATTGTTTTATTGAATCTGATTTTTTTGAAATGAATTTGGTATTCATGAAAGAGCTCAGATTGATAGCTTGGAAAGTGATGGCCGGATTTCCACGCAGAACCCAGGCAGCAAAACTGATTTCAGACCTGCTGCAATGACTGCTTGCAGAAGCTCAGTTTTTAAAGGGGTTTCGGTTCTAAGCTGCAGAGAAACATTTCACCCATCGCAAGGCAACGTTCCCACTGACACCCAGACTTCTTCCCAGGTCTCATTTTAAAGGCTTGTTGCCTGGACTGGGCTCTGTCAGATAGCAGGCTCCACATTTGGTGCCTTTGGGAGGCAGCGTAATGACAGACAGTGACCAATAATATGGTCAAACAGTGATTCAAACAACTGATCCAGCATCAAAAAGCTGATTTATTACCTGACAGATTCAATCTTCTCTTTCATCAGTTTAGTTAGAAAGAAAGGAGAGGGTTGTATTTTAAGAGCAATGTTGAAAAATATGATACAGATGAAATATGAAATAGAAAACTTTTTCTTTCTTGGAGTATTAGGAAAAGACTACCCAAAACCTTACACTAGTGGTTATATCCTCCAAAGGACTTCAAAGTTTGCAGCAGCATTTGTATCTGTCCAAGAGCTATGTTCACATGACCTGATATGCACAGCCACTTTGATATGAGTAAACACAGGTGCAGATTTGCATCAATCAAAAAAAAAAAAAAANCAAAAAAAAAAAAAAAAAAAAAAAAAATCTGTGTTCTGTTTTTGCAGTAGCTCCCTTTTATTCTCTCTTCCATTTCCATCTAGCTTTGTTCCAAGTTCAAAATAACAAGCCTTTGCTTCCTGCACAGTTGCAGTGTTTGGCAAACTGGGGGCTGGTGTGATACCTTACCAATAAAGATTTTCCATGCGTAAGGAAAAGAGGGTCCGTCTTATTTTCTCTCATTTATATTAGGGAAAAATATATTCTGAAGTACTCTAGATTTATTACAGAGAGCTTGAAAGAACCTCCTAATTATTATTCATTGCTTTATAGATCATTGTTAAAAGTGTTAATTTCAATTATCTAAATGTTTTTCTGGCTTGTATGTCATTTGCAATAAAATTACTAGGGCCAGATTTACTGGTGTACACCATTTGCTGTGTGCAATTCCAGCCTCGGGTTTATGACTGCTTTGTGTTGCTGGAGCGGTGCACTGAGCTTTCTAATGATTCTGGCTTATTGCCTTTTCCCCACACATTCTATATCAATTTATTATTCCATGGTGGATGGTTATATGCTTTCTGCGATTTACTTTAGAAATAGTATTAAAAATGAAGTCGACATGCATTAAATAATACTTTATTGATTTTCTTAAATTTGCAACACAGGAATGTACCTCTGCATCGCTAGCCCTAAACCATGCTTATATATGTATATACAGAAAACCACATGTATAATATAAGAGAAAGCCAGATGAAAGCCATACAAATGGAACATAAATACATCTCAAATGACATCTTGAAAAATTTTGAGGAGGAAAAAAAAAACAAACCAAAACAAAACACCAGCATACAGCACCAGCCTGTGTTTCGTATGCGGGCACACTCGTAACATGAATGAAATACAATTTCTCCATGAGCGCAGCTTCCAAATGAGCCACGCTGTTACGATGGCGACACAGACCTCTCACCAACAAGCCCAGGAGACTGGGAACGGCCATGTGCTGCTCCCCCTCGTCTCCTCTGCATGGGGAGGTGGTTGGGTTTCAGGCCGTATTTCAAGCACAGAGTTTTGGTGCAGGCATCCATCGTCAAGAAGTAAATAGCAACAAATCAAACCCAAATCTGTAGGACTAGATTGTTTCTGATACCCGATTAGACAGGGTTTTTTTCTAAAGCAGGAATAAGGGGAGTGTTTGGCTGACCACCTAACCTTTTGACTAACATATAATGATTTCATTTCTAAAAGTCGCAACTCTAAGTGAGCGCGGAGACTAAGTATTTTATTACCCACATGTGTTTGCTTTAGATAAAGGCTTTACATATTCATTTTGGAAAGGATTTTGAAAACAATTTTTGTTTAAAATATGGGTAAAGGAATAAAAATGGGTCAAGGTGTATTCAACACAAGACATAATTATTAGCATGAGCTACAGCCTGAAGCATTTTAGAGTACACATGCCGCTAGATAAATATGACACTGGTGCAGCACTGTGTGCTATCTTCTAAGCTAGCGTGCTTTTCATCATCCAGATGCCTTTGTATGATCTAAAGTAGGGCTGCATGAGACGTGCAGTCAAATGCAGTGCTGTCAGAAAGGTATGATCAATCATCTCTGCCAAGCTGACAGTACAGGATCTGATTTATCCTGCCTCTGACTCATATATTTATTATAAAATCAAAGGTAGCGAGAGTTTAGCATCAGTACAAAGTGCTGGAGTTTTGTTCAATAGTGAGCTATTGCATGTGGAACAAGCATCAAATCTCCTGGCATTTAATGATTAATTTTAAATATATCTGGCACATGAATTAGCAAACAGAGCTGTGAAATACTAAGAGCAGCCAAAAGTAATTTATGAATATTGAATTGCACTGTGCAGTATATCAAGTAAAAATACCGCAAGAACTCCCTTAAAAGCTTCTTTGCCTGTCCCAGCTTTCTGGTAATCAGAATACCTGAGAGAACTACACTGAATGTAATGCTCCAAATCTCTTTAAAAAAAAAAAAAAAAAAAAAATTAAAAAAAAAAAAAAAATTAAAAACAGAAAAAAGAAAACAAACCCAGAAAACCTGAAATGTCCCCCTTGAAATGGATAACAGATTTTTTTTTAATGAAGCTGTTGGTAATTGAAAATATGCAAGTAATTAAGTATACATAGATGGTGAATCATAAAATTCACTGCTGTGAACATAGTCTATCAGTTTGTCCAAATCTATCAATATCCCCATAGAGCTTTCAGAATCTCTAGTAGGGTTTGTCATGCGTCCAAATTTTCTAAAGCAAGTTGGATGTGTCAGGACCTCTGATGGGGTGTTGGAGTGCAAGTGCAAGGATTCTATTAAAACACAGCAGCACATCTGAGATGCCCTAGAGGAGCTGAGTATTTGATGTAATAAGCTTTAAGATCCTCCAGCTGCAATCTGGAAACACAACTATACGAGCCTGTATGGGAGGAGCTGCTTGGAAAGGCTTTAGATCCTTATGCGACCTTAACTTGTGATCACGTTACTTTTTAAAAGTACTGTTACAGCCTGGAAAACTGGTTTTCTATGACATGACAGTTTTTAGATGAAGAAAAATATGAGGCTTAAAAAATCGAAAGTGGATGGGCAAGAATAGCACCCAGCTTAAAATTAAATACAGATGTCTCAAAAAGCTGGCTTGCAGAGGAGACACTGAAAGGAAATGCTTTCAGTGAAAAGTTATTTGTAACCTTCAGTCAGGGTGTATGTAGGAGAAAGCACTGGGGAAATGGTAAGAATCATCATCTGCCTAGGAGTTCGTATTTATACCTCTAAGATTTTCCTCATTTTCTCCCAGAAATTTTGCCAAGTGCGGCAGAACGCAGACATATACACAGTAACACACCTCAGGCTTCGCACACACTGTGTCACAAGCCCTTTTGAAGGCCCCCATCCACTTTAAGACAGAGATCCTGCCTTGATGCTTTTAAACAGCTTGATACGTAGGTACCATGAAAGCTCAAGTTCTTGTGAAGACTTACTCATTCATCTGTACAAGTCTGTCTACTATGCTATACACAGGCATTGATTAGTATCCTTAGAAATCAGCTAGATGTCATAATTAAGACAAGCCAGCATTGCTAGCAGCAAATTATACACGTACTTTAGATCCAATTACACTGTAATGACTGAGTGGCAAAGAGATATTGGCAGCTAAAACTGCATCAAATGGCTTTCTTGAGGCAGAGCCAGCAGTACGGGGTAAAATTAGAAAACTGTCCCATAACATTTAAACTTCTCATAACAAACTACGAGGGGCGGGGGGAAACAACCCACCAAAATTCCTAGGTAACAATTTTATAAACCGTGGTAAGTACAAGTATGAGTGGTGATTGCAAAAGCTAGCTACTCCATAAAACCCAGGGATCCCGCTTCCCTTGAACAGAACAAGCCCTGGGCTCAGCAAGGCGCCTGTCTACAGCTACGGTCACTTGTTAACATCCAAAGCACTGACTCTAGATGGTGCGGTGCACCCCAAAGGAAGGGATGGTATTTCCCTTTCAAAGGAGATCCGTCTGAAATCCTGGGAGCAGAAAAAGGACTGCCGAAAAGCTTAGCAGTGGGAAAGTTTTGTAGCTTGCGTTGTGAGAAGACAATGAGCTACAGAAGCATAAAACTGACTGTAGCCACAGTGCTTTTATAACCATGTTGGATCATCATCAATATGATATTTAGAAAATATCAAAGCTTTGGTTTAGATCACAACACTGTAGACATTCCCATTACAGGGAATATAAAGAGGATCCAAACTCTCTCCTGATAAAGTCAAGCCTTTGTTGAGAAGGCTGTTTCATCCATTTGGGTCTTTGCACTTCAAGGAAAAACTTATTTCAAAAGTTCCTTTGAATAAAAAGGAAACAAGAAAGCAAATGTGAACAGAATTGGTATGTCAACTGTAGACACGCTCCCCAGCAGTTCTTTGGCAAGAAGACAATAACAGAAATCAAATTAAACATGGACTAACATGCAATAAAAATATATAGGCTTCTGAAGGCAAGCAGGAAATTCAACGCCAGTTTGCCAAGTCTCAACGAGTCAGCAGTAGATGTTTAAGGCAATGAGACTTTCCTGAGTTACTCCAAACTCATCACCACAGAAAACTCCATAAAAGAGTGCAGGGGGGATGTCCGAGGGGAAAAAAAAATAAACGCATAACTGCCACCTTCTGCAGACAACAGCTCCTATCTGGGCACAGGGATAGCTCATCCCTGCCATCTCCCTTGGGCAGTGACAGCCTTCCCTGGGGACTGATCCTGCCAGAGGGGAGAGCCAGGCTGGAGGGGAGCCCGCAGCACCTTAAGTGGGATATAAGCTGTCATAGGCACAAGCACACTTTCTTAGGATGGTTGTCCTCACTACCATTATGGGGCTTGCACAAAAAACACCTTTACAGACTATACAGAGAGTGTGAGTAAGCTTAAGAGAGCAAGCCAGTTCAAATATCTGAAGGTCCAGTGCTGTTCCTGAACTGGTGTTTGTTACTGGCCTTATCTGTGCCAGCAGCCGTACGGACACCGCAGTCACTGCGGAAAAGACCCCAGTCTTAGGAAGCAGCCCTATAACCAAACAGGGGTTATTGTACCTTGTCCTGCATGTCCCCCTGCCCACTTCCTCCTGGGCTCAAAATGCCAGACTTTGTCATTTGCATCCTTCCCAGACATAAATACACTTTTTGCGCTGGATTTCAGTGTGTTCCCTGCTATAGGCTCTGCTAGGTGAGCCACCTGTGCTCTGCTGGTCATTAAACACATTTGATAGGTATGTTGGAGAAGTGAAATATCTACCTCCTCCTGAAGAAAGATCAACACCCATTTTTCTAAGACCTATATTGATTAAGATCTGTCTGAATCCTGATACATGTGTAATGCTTGAACCAAAAATTCTGGAGGTACTGAATGTTATGGAAAGTCCTTTTCATCTTGTTGCATCGACACAATAAGCTACCTACCTTGTGGCTATAGAGAAGTTCTATCTTTTTCTGTAGAATAACATTTAAAAAATATTCTTAAATTGAAGGCTGATTTTCCTCTGAAAATCAAAAAGCAGGAGCATACACATTCAGCCAAAGAGCTATGTTTATATATATACACATAGTCAAAGGCAGATGAACTTCTTGCAAGAAAAGTTGTTTGGTTCGGTTTTAATTCAAATTGGAAAATCTGGAAAATGTAGTGTGTTCTAGTCAAAAGAAGCCTTTATTGCAATTTGAACTGAAAATAAGTAATTTTTAGGGGGTAACTGTGATCCTCACTATCGATCAGTTTAGGCCATAAGGGCTTTTAGTAATTTTATTATACCGGCTGCAGCAACTTAGGGTGCGTTTCACTCCCGCTCAGCTATCTAACGTGTTAAGCATGCCTAAACTAGTCATCCCGTCTCCTCCTTCAAGAAAAAGAGAGCTATGAGCAATTCCAGAGATCAGTTCATCCCACCTACCCTAAAAGACAGGTGTCTTAGCATGGGATGCATCACATCCTGGGGCAACTTAGTTTTCTCAGGCTTGTCTTTCTCTAAGCCAGCTTGGCCCATAGTTTATGATATCAATCAGATGCATATTTATATCAAATCAGATTAAATGCCTTTGTTAATGTACGCTAGCATTAAAACACAACTTTTGAAATGCACAAGGGAGAGTAAAAATAAGCAACAATTTCTGTATAATGTGAAAAATGTACCAAAAATTAAAAAACATGGCATAAAAGTTATGACGGTTGCTTCATTGTGAATGGCTTTTCGAAAAGTCCTTAGAAGCTTTCTCATAAAAATATAACTTGAACACATGTTATGGCAATATATACCAATACAAATGTTTGCACACACTCCTACAAGATATGAGATGTTTAGCTGCTGGAGCCGCAGCTCTGGGCTACGTACTTCTTTCCACTGTGGAGATGCTCCAGAGCCAGCTCCTAAAACACCATGATTGATGGCGCAGTATTTTAAGGCAGACCAAAATCAATGCAGGTTAACTTAAAACACTACATGGCAAACGGCTGCAGCCTGGGAGCTGATCGACAGGGCAAGGAGCTGAGGACAGGCATCGCGCCAAAGCACCTTTGCTCCTTGGCCATGGCCGGAGGCCATGGTGCCCCTGGGAAGGTGCTGCCCATTGGGAGCACGTCAGCACTACTGCTTCGCAAACCCCACGCCATCGTGCAAAGAAACACCCCTCAAACTTTGCAGCTGCCAGTCACGTCAAAGACCTCAGTGTATTTTGTCTTGGACCAAAAATGTCCATGTACAACGACGCAAAAATGGCACGATACCGATGGAAAGCTCTATAGGATGGATCTCGAAGTATTTCACACTACATAGGCAATTCTGATTTTATCAGACCACAGGCACCTTGTGTGAAAAATGAGATTCTTTGTCACCCTCTTTGATTCCTGTGTATAAAGGAGATTATCTGGTGTCTCAGAAATGAATCGTGAAAACTTTAGATCCAGACAAGGAATGTACTGCTGATGTAGGGAAGGAAGAGAAGACCCTCTGGCTCCCATCTGACAGCCCCTCAAAAACCATGGCAGACTCCAGGGCTGGGAGGGGGTGGCTGGGACAGACCTGCAGCATGTGGCACCAGAGAAAACGTTGGCCATGCTGTGTCCATGCAGGGCTGGGAGCAGGCTTCAGAACTCAAAACGTGCCCCTCTGATAAAATTATGCCCTAGGCCACACAGCAGTCCAGATCAGGAGGCACAAAGGTAGGTCAGCATCTTTGGAGGCTTCAGATGCTGAACTGTTTCTCTGCGGTGTTGTACTAAACCTTGTCAGGATTTGCTACTCACATAAAATGTTCATTTCTGTTGCCTTTGGTGACACTTCTGCTTATAGCCCAGAAGAGCAACAAGGTTGACTAAGGAAAACCCACCTAAACAAAAAGAAAGATATCTTTTGACAGAGTCCAGCTGATAAAAAGGCACAATGGGCAATTAAAAAAAGAAAATTAAGGATCACTAAAATTCTCCACAGAGGTAGTCTCATTGGTCTGCCTGCCACAGGTCCTACTAAGAGAAATTATTTATAAAGTTTATCTTTTATTCTAGAAGAATTTCCTTCAAGACTCTGAAGACAATACTTTTAAAAAGTCTTAAAAAATAACTCAATGCTTTAAAAAAAACCTTTGTAACCTGTTTTTCCTCCATTTGTGAGGATATACATCACTTCCAGGTGTGATAAAAATCCTTAATACTGGCTTTTATAACACAGTGGAAAACCAGCTATGGTAGTTTGTATTGTGATTGTATGTGCTAAAGAAACTCAACCTGAAATTAGAATCCCTGTGTATTTTCAAAAAAATAGGTTCTTATTTTGCAGGTAATTTTTTTTGCTTTCTTTCTAAAATATACGACTTCACGATCAATGAGTCATAGGATCTCCCTTGGGAAAGCTAACCCAAAATAATATATAGAGCATGAAATAAACCTAGTAAAATGTGGTCATTGACTCAGGCTTCAGAAACATTTCTAAACTTCAAAGTCCACGACGGGAAAATAAAGCAACATTCTGTTATATTTACAGAGCCCATTTATTTCTATAAGTTAATACTGCCTACATTGAAACTTTCAAGTAACATGGCACACAATAGGAGCAAATATGTGGAAAGAAACAGTTGGTGCTGAAAACCTGGCATCCACACTGCCAATGTTCTGAAGGTTTTGCTTTAGACTAGCTCTGGTGGGATCCCACGTGCTCAGCATTCATCAGTGGAGGAGTGTGTTAGGTGTGCTCCTGGAGGGCATTAGGCAGTTTATTTTTATCAGAGAGAAATGCAGTCCGTGTACTCTGAAGATGCTCCGCAATGACACAGGCCAAACCCCGGTGAAGAACTGAGATGGCAGAGGATGGCCTCAAAAGCAGAATTCTGACCCAAATGTAAATACTAATTAAACACATGCACTGTCAAGGTAAAAATCTCTCTCAAAACGTTTGCGTAAAAAAGCTTCAAATAACACTTTAAGTTACTGTAAACAGAAAACAACGAAAAAAATTGTTTGCAAAATGTTTTCTGTGTCTTAAATTACTGCTCTTCTACATAATCAGTTACTCCCATTTCCCTACTACTTTGAAATTCCACCATAAAATACAAGAAAGAAAAGCATGTATAAATTTTAAGACATTTTACTGTACACCCTTAAAACAGTAGATATTCTGAATATATACAACATTTTTACAATACACAGTATCCCTTTACTGTAGTGGTCTGGCTACTAGTTGTGCTTTTCTCCCAATTTAGGAAATCTAATGTTGCTTAGTTCCATAAAAGTTTTCATGAAACTTATGACTTGCTGATAGCAAACAGCTCAAAAAGTAGTGCATTCAATATTTAAGCATTGTATTCTTAACAGAGTGATAACAAACCTTAATCTTAAGGTTGAGTAGTCCTCGACTAACAGTATAAAACTGAATTTCTATGCATGAAAACATTTCTTTATCTACAGCTGTCTTTAAAAAAAAAAAGGGCAAAACTTCAGCTCATATTTGAGCCAAATCTCAGCTCAAACATCATTCTGAAGATGAATTTTGTTTGATTTTATCAATTTTGATGGCCTTTCTCTGTTTCTGCTGATATAAAACCAGGAAGAAGGCATTGGCACAGCACCTGTTCCTCGGTGTTTCAAAGCCCAGTTAACTGGAGTGTGCTTGAATGAAAAGCCCATAGATTGGGCACATATCCTGCTCAAATCAAGAAATCTGTTGTAGCTTGCCTTATACCTTATTCGTAAAATGGTATTGCATTTATTGCCGGGTCTATACAGTATTCCCACCAGTGACTATTATTCATTTCTGCCCACTGACAATTATATAAAACTTGAAAATCAGGTTTGCCTGACTGATAACTGCAGATCCGTATGCTTCCAGATAGAAAATATTCATACAGCAACGGAGGTTGCATTCAAATGTTTTGGCTCATTTGAAGGTGATTACTCAAGTTGCTGTATTTCCTATATATATGTACACAAAGAAGCATTGGTAAAAACAGTAATCCCTTCCAGACTGGTAGAAACTTTAACATGTATGAAATTACTGCCCCAGGCTAAAGTCTTCCTGCCCCACTGGCAGAAATATTAATTCTCAGAAGGTGTTCCTGTCAGCTCTAGTATAACAACTCTAGAATGAAGAAACCTTGAACTTGCCACCACAGAGGTGTGGAAACTGCTGTGCTTCTGTGTCAGTGTGCTGGTGCTCCCAGCGAGCCAAAAGAAGTCAAGTCAGGTTACCAAATGGAGAGACAGGAAGAACATTAGTAAGTGAAACTCAGCAGCTTTATCTCACCCTTTCTCTGGGTTCTTCAGGGACAGCAAGCAGGGTACATTCTTCACAATACGCCTGACTATTACTTACACGTTGCTTAAACCTATTCTCAGTGACAACACAACCAAAATCCTAGTTTGATGAACCTATAGTTTGTTAACATATGGCACTGTAACAAAAGAAATAGTGAGGAGATGAGTCCCTCGTAGCACAAGCTGTTGTGCTACAGGAACTTCTACATATAAACCAACGACATTAAAAAAAAATTTTGCAACATCATAAAATACAGTTCTGGTAAGTGACTCGCTCGGTATCCCTCTCAGCTGTGACTTGTTCCTCCAGTTTGCAAAACGTTAGGTAGGGGAAGAAATCTCCCTACTCTCTTCCTTGGGTTGAAATGAACACCAAGCCAAAAGTCGTACATGAAGATCATGATTTCTGGTCTTCCTCTGATGGGATGACTTCCAAGAGGATTTGCAATGTTACAGTTACCCTGTCTGAAAAGATAAAAGCATACACATGGGACATTTTGGTGGGGATGGAGGAGGCAGAAGCAGCCAGGAAAAATATCTTAGCTGCTGTACAGCCTACTGGCACATACAGTTATATATCAGGTGCATAATATCATTTAAATGCCCAATTCATTTTTTTTTAAAACTATGTTTTCTTTGCCTCTGATCCAAGGTTATGCATATACAATAATAATGGAAGGGTATAGAGGTATAAAATTGTTCAATAAAGGTCTGCATTCATTTAGAGGCTATCTTAAAACATGACTACTCTGCACAACTGCTTAGTTTTAACAAAGTTGCAGTGTTGAAATAAAAGTCTGAAAGAGTTCAAACAAGTTAATTCAGCTGTGCCAAGAACTGACTAAGCAAAAAAGGAAAAAAAAAAAAAATAAAAGGAAACAATGATTACGAAGTTTCGCAGGTCTAAGAACATCACATATCCAAAGCAACTTCACGCTGTCTTTTTGTCACTCTGGACATTTATTTCCTTCTGGTGTTTTTAGTGGTTTTCTTTTAAGGTAACGATTCATAAATGGCACAATTAATTTACATACAGAATAGTAAAAGAGCATTCTCTTACCACTCCTTTCACTTGTCACTTTTTTTTTTAGTAACCCATTTTAAACAAGCAGGAGTTGTTGTAAGAGAAAGTTCTGATTTTCCTTGTCTAGCACGACATGTCAGCGTTTACACCAGTGTGAAGCCAGGAGGGTAAAACAGCACAACTCACAGAAGACATGAACCAAAACTACCTTCCTGGTCTCCTGTCTAAGGCAGACTCTACCATCTTTTGCTCTTCTCTCTGGAGGTCACCAGTTCAGTGCAAAGCCAGGTTGCCCTTAGACTATAAACGGATAGGGTCAGCGAGGCTGGAAGTCAACAGGGACTGCATTTTCCTCCCATCTCCCTCCCCTACCCGCAGCAGGGACTTCAGAGCTGGGCTGAGCATGGCTGGGGTGAAGGACAGGAGGAAAGCCAGCAGCAGGAAGCCAGCAGGGCTTTGCCCCTGCCATCCCCCTCCTTTCAGGTTTGAGGCTGAGGAAAGGAAGAAGAAATAAAACTGACTTGCTGTCAAGCTGAGCCATAGTGTAACAGCTCTTGGAAAAGGACATGGCAGCAGAGGGAAAGCCTGGACATATCAAGAGCTGGCTGTGATTTTAATATCCTGTTTGACAAACTGGGCAGAACCACCTGCAGCAAGACCTTGCCTTCACTGTAGCAGAAGGCAGCTGCCACTCTTCCAATTTCCATGGGGTAGTTTTGCTCTGTGCTGGGATGAAGCCATGGAGGAGCAAGCAGACAAGCTGAGGGGGCTGGCGTGCTTGGTTGGGTTTTTTTGGTTGCAGTATACTCAGGCTAAGACAGTGTAAGGAGAATTTTCCCAAGAAAAATGGTCCAAGCTGTCTCCAGTCAGTATCTCTACATTGTCTGCTTCAAGCAGTACCTGGAGTTACAAGACTCGCTTCACATTTGTAACAAGACAACTTAACATATCATGACGGTAAAGACAACTTTCCCCCCACTGCCATTTTAAGCCCTAATTTTCCCTTTCAAGAGAGAATTCACTGTAAATAGGTCCCAGTGGACAACCTTTAGAAAAACCACAGAGCTGGTATCTATATAAGCATCACATAAAGCTTGGGCGAGGAAAGAAAGCAGTAATTTACTGCAAATGTATAAGACTGGACATGAAATCTGTGACAGCAAAATGCTGAGATGATTTCCTGGGGATCCCAACATCACAAACTCGACAAGGAGAAGCAACCTGAGCATATAACACTATGTCCTGAGTGAGCAAGTGTTATCCTCTGGTGTTTGTAAATAACCCTGAGAGAGACATTTTGTTTATAATAAACAGATCTCTTTTCCAGCCTGGGCTCAGGCTATGAAAAAAGCAGGATTCAGCTTTTAAGCTCCCCACAATTCAAGCCACTGAAAAGAAATAGATGTTTTAAATAGAAGTCTAAGGTTGGGTTTTCCACTGAGGAAACCCACATGGAAGCGTTCTGCTGCTGGTGCCACATGCTTTTACACACTGATCTGCTTCGTAGGATTTGCTAGGCTTGACTTTTTTCATTTTCACATTAGTACTACAAAAAGCAAGAAAGCAGAGGTCAAATGAAGCCTGTACTAGCTGAAAATGATTTGTCCCAGCACATCTGGTGCTACAGCAAAAGTTCTTTGGAAGAGGAGAGAATAAAATGTTATTCTCACTGCAAAATACCACCCAGACCCTATTAACCCCACAAACTGTGAAGTTACCTTTTGTTCAATACAGCAATTTGGTAAGAAGAATGGGCGATGTAAATCTCGTTAAGGACAGTCAAAACATACAGAACGAAGACATTCAGCCTGGGAGAGGACTTCTTGGGTAATCCATTCGAGGGCTCTGCTACTGTAACCAGCCTGAAACCCCTTTCACAAAGGTACTCACCTTCAGGCTGGGTCTTTTAGCCCACTACTCATTCTGGCTGCTCAGCATCCCTCTCCTCCGATCCTTACAAAACCTATTCTGAATATCCAGTCTAATCTGATGTGGGGCTGGTCTGTACCCATGTGCTTTTGCACTAGTGCTGTCCTTAACTTGAGTAGCACACATTCCACGTAGGGTTTATGAGCAGCAGTCACGTCTTGTCTCCAAAGCACGTCTGGGTAACTGAACAACTCAAGTTCCCCAACAAGGTGATTTTGCAAATGGGTAGAGCGCGCCCCGTGCCACCCCGTTCATGCGCTGAGCCGCGCAGATGAAGCAGCCTGGGAAAAGTCTCGTTAGCACGATGCTCTGTTCAGACTAACAGGCTTTGACTCTCCCTGTGGTACTACACGACATGCTTTGCTGAAATCTAAGTAGACCGGATCTACCACGATCTCCTTTATCTAGAAAAATCAGATATCTTCTCAAAGAAAGTTGCCCAGTTAATCTGGCAAAAATCTACCTCTTAAACGACAATCACATGTTTTCATGTTGTCCATTTATCTAGTGTCTGGAATTACTCTTTCATGCCTATGTACATCTAATGCGTATTGTTTCAAGGTTAGAATATGAAGCTTGCAGCTGCCCAATGACTTCCCTTTTCTGTATCTCACAGAGGTACCTTAAGTGAATTTATTCTCATTCAATGCCTTTGAAAAATGCTCTCAGGCTGTACAATGGAGCTCCCTTAACACTCACAAAATAATGCCAGTTTAGTGACTCCACACAGAAGGTTTATTGCTTCTTCTGAGGAAGAAAAAAGTGTTTTTATTTAACAAGTAAATCTCCACTCTGCCCACCCCAAAACTGTCAGCATCAGTTTTCCATCATTACCGTTGTTATTTTGGGAATAATGATCACAAAGTAACCAAGCTGCTTCACCCACTGCCTAGCGTCTGCTGCTTTCCCTTCCGAGCCAGTACGCTGTGTCCATCCATAGGCATTACACAGGCACCAGGCCTTCTTTCCAGGAGTAGAATTTTGTGTTATCTGAAAAGCTATAAGATTGACCCTCATTGTTGCACCTGGCAGAAAAAGCTTCACATCTCCCCAGTCTACCTTAAAGAGAATATTTTTTCCTCTCACCCAAGTAACGTAGTTCAACACTGGCATCCTGTGGCCAGAGATTCAAGTAACTGTATTCCCAAACCTCTGAGACTTCACTGAAAATACAAAAAAAATCTCCTGGGTTTGATAAGGGAAAATTTCCTAGTCCCTAAATGTCAAGGCTGAGAAATTATAAACAGACAAAAAAACAACTATTTAATAGAATGTCCTTTTGCATACAACTGTTTTCATTTGCGCTGGAGCTTTTTACCCATTCCCAGGGCACTGCAAGTAATTTACAACTTTATGGATATAAAATTAAGAAGACCAGTCTGTGCTAGCCTTAAATTAACATCTTTTTTTCTGTATATACTTTCTGCCCTATTGTCTACAGACTTCCCAGCATGAACTGAGAGGGAAATTCATAGATCCTACAACAGATAGGATAGAACTATATAACGTATATTTATGTAGAAAAAATACATATACAAGGTTATAGTATAACAACACACATATAAAAACCCCATTTTTTGTTGTGACCAGCTCATTTTAAATCATCCCTTAAGACTGAAGCGCAGAAGACAATATGCATTTTTGATTCAGCACCTATACAAAAAATCAATTTTTAGTTGAAAACTTTCATGTGTTGAGTTTTTCTTTTGCAGCAGAAGACACTTTTTCTTTCGGTTTTGTTTCATAAATTATCCATCATTCCTCAAATATTTTGGCTATATTCTTGCTTCATGTTTTGAAAATTACCTTCATTTTGGAAAAGTCCTATCATGCTCAGTAACAAAAAAGAGAAGAATGGGGAGCTGTAATAAATGATACTGGCTTCTTTCTAATTGAAATTAACCAAACAACCCTTCTCCAACATATCAGAACTTCCACAAATGCCTTCAAAAACTTCCAGAAATGGTACAGAAAGATTCTCAGTGTATTTCAGGTGTGAAATACTACAGCCAAGCCACTCCGAAGTAATTTTTCGTGAAGCACAGAAACAATTTCCACAGAGGTCCGTTAGGCATGGTATGTTTTGCTATCATTTCGTTGGGAGCCACCACTAAGGACAATATCCCCATACCAAGGCCTGACAGAGCCTGTCACATTCCAAATACTCCACAGAAGATGCGTGGTCTCAGCAGAGACCACTGGGCCCATCCTGTCATCACAACTGTGAAGTTTAAGTTTTCAAACCGATTCTCCTAGGAGTGAAATATTTTCTCTGTTAGCGCAGGCCAACAGCCAGGGGAAGGAGACAGGTGATTTAAAAGGAATCATGTTTGTAGGGGAGGGAGGGGAGAGGGGCCAGGAGGAGAGGCATCCAGTCATTTAAAGTCAATCACTAGCTGAAGAATAGGCTTGCTGTAAACTTATCGCATTAGTTATCAGACATTGCTCGTAACTGGCAGAGCAATGCTATAGCACGCGCTGAAAAGAAACTTGCATTGTCATCCCCAGCTCAGAGTAGCTGAGAGGATCGATCGGAAGGATTTCACAACATGGGGAGCCCCGAGAAATTCCCAGAGTCAGCACGAAGGAGTCGAGTCCCACCAGGACTTACCTAGGAGCTTTCTGAACCACTTTGGCTTCTTGTCCCATACAATAAAGAGGTAGTAGGCAGGAACTCCAGTCAGGGTTATTGCAAATCCAATCCCTGTATTCACGGGATCAGAGTAAAGTGACAGTGCAACCATGAAGAGGCAGGTGAAGGAAAACAACGCTGGAATAAAGAGGGGCACCTGAAACATAACCACACAAAGAACTATTACTTTACATTGACCTTGTTATTGAATGACTATGGCATTTAATGTTCCATGAAACGTAAATTGGATAAAACCCAGCAGTACAGCATAGTTCTGGAGAAATACAGGTATCTAGAACACGCACACAAAATGCCAGTGACTGCAGAAACTAAGCTACACAGCGTGCTATGCAGTAAGTACCACAGAAGTCTTTTAATTACACACTAAAACACTACAGTGTTTTACGTCCCTTAAAACGTAAGGGCTGTAAATAAGTTACATTGTGAAGGTCCTTTCTCTAATCCTCCAGTAGATAAGTAAGCAGCACTAACTGCAGTAAAGATTTCCTCTTTGATAATTACCCATTAGAAAACATTTCAAAACACAAGGAGCTCAAGTCACCTTTTAAAACTATTAAGAACATATTGATTTTCTTCCTAAGGTAAAAATTAAAATCTGGCAGGAAGAGAGCAAATTAAACACCAATTTGACTAGTGATAAAGATATTTGATAGCATTATGCAACTGATAGCTACTGAAAAAGGACTTTCTGACTGTATGACTGACAGCATTATCAGTGTCACTGTTGAACGTACAAAAAAATAACAATATCAATTTAATTCTCTCAATTTTAAAGAACACCACTACAATCAGTATGCTAGCACCTCTCTGAAGGAAATGCCTGCAGGCATGGCTTGTGAGATGTTCAGCGTAATGGGGAATTCCTTGGAGATTATTCTCTTTCTTTCATGCCTTGAAGCGTTACTGTTCCTCTTTTGTGCATTGTCAAAGTATTTTTTTTTTTAACCAAAGCAAAATAGGTAGTGCTGTTCACCTTATTTACAGATATACCTACAAGAACGCAATAGCGCACATTCTTAGTTCTTCACCAAATAGGCTTCTTAGCAATATATAAATAGGGATAGATTCCTCCTTTTTTTTTTTGTGGCGGACATTATCTTTCTGGATACACAATGGGACAACTTACTTTGTAAGATGTTACTTAAAATAAGCAAGAAGAGTGGCAGAATCAAGTCACTCTTGCTTTGAGCTACTGTTCAATGGGCCAGACCGTTAGCATTTTCTTTCTGGATTCACAATAAACTGTGTCTGCAAATCCATTGCAAGTCCCAAATATCATAATAACAGCACTACTAACTTATTTGCATATCAAATTGGCATATTCGATATTGGACAGGCAATGAAATAAATGTTTAATATTAATGCTTATGCCTGACGTGTATTCTGGTGGCAAAATTATTCAGGCCTTTATTGAAGAAAACATTAAATAGAGGACTGGCTGAAAATCAGGTTGGCACGCGTCACCCCAATATTTACAGTCTGAACCCTATGTGACGACACAGGACTAGAGGTATTTTCACACAGCTCGCATCACGCTGCCTCAACGTGACAGACAGGCAAAACTGAGTAAACACCTTCACTTTGGCACAGCAGCTTCAGTCGCTGGCCCCCAAGCACCAGGGAATAGGCAAGAATTATCTTTCAGCAGGGAACGCAGCTGGGGAAGCTCTGGGGAGCTTGGAGGAAAACACTTGGAGACCCTTCGGTGCAAAGGATTATTTTCTATTAACTCTGTTTTTCTCAAAAAAAAAAGGTTAGCTTTCTACATCAGAAAATGCTCCTTTGCTGTCTGACTACACAGTAGATAGGAGGCAGAAGGATTAATGTAAAACAGTAGAGAGCGGAGGTTACCTTGAAAGGACGAGGCATATCAGGATGTTTATATCTGAGATAAATCAGCCCAGCAACTACTAGTCCAATAAAAAGCCACCTGGCAAAACTAAGGAAATTCAGAAGGCTGTAGAGATCTCCGCTGAATAACATTATCATTGTGAGAGGATGCTGCAAAAGAAATTCAGAGCATAAGAGGGGTTTAGTGGATTGATCTCTATTATTTTACAGCAGTGATGTCAAATTTTTCCACAGGGACAAGCAGCACAGCCTTTTGCAGAGACACCTGAGGGCCACAGACTTTGATTCTGCCTTTCCCATGCCAATCAGCTGTGTGATCGATACCGAGCTGTCCCCCGAGACCACCTTCGATCAATACATATCTGTCCCCTGCGACCCAGACAAATCCACAGGCACGCAGCCCAGTGTTAAATTTTGGTCACATATGATCGGATGAAAGCAGAGGTTTCTAGGTGTCTTGTGGAAGGAAAAAGGCTTGTAGTCCTCCAGGCTGCAACAGGGGAACCCAGCAAAGAGGGCATGGTAAGGGGTAGCTACAGACCACGGGATGCCAGCTGGGCACACCGGGTTGCCACCAGCTTGTACTTGCGGTATGCCTTTCAGGCTTGCAGGGCGTAGACTTATTGCACATCAGAGATGCAAACACTTCTAAGCAGAGAGAAGCATTTAGCTGTCACTCAGGTGGCTACTGAACAGCAAGAAGGAGAAGGGACACTAGAATAAATAAATTTTCTCATTAAAAAGCTGTTCCGAGATACAAGGCTTCTGTGAGGCAGGCAAAAGCTGGTGTATAAACTAGAGTGTTGCGCCCTGGGTTAGATGATTAGTGTAGGCTACAGGGATCTATTTCAGGGGAGTCTGGACAAAAGCAGAATATTTGTAGCTTGAGTCAACTCTGCAGGGTAGTCCGCGCTTCCCGCATGAGACGCCCTGTGCCTGCAATGACACAGTCCTTGCATTTGGGGATGAAGGAATGGGTCAGCTTCACTGTAGCCCTTATTGCTCAGCAAGCGGGAAGATCCTGGCAGTAACAGCTCCTCTAGGTTTATAACGAGGTAACAGGTGAAATCAACTGCAGATGCAATAAACAGTGGGCTATATCTTTATGTGAGGAAAACTAACTTGCATTAGTTATCTAGACTCGCAGCTGTGCTCTCTCTCTCTCTTTTTTTTTTTTTTTTTTTTTTTTAAAGCAGTGAAGACAGCATGGATTTGACCAGAAGGATCAATATTTCAAATATGGGTCTCTGGCTTCCAACCTCTAATGACTTACAAAGTGCTTAGTTCTTTACACACAGATATTAAGCAAACTCCTGCTCTGTAAAGGTCAAAGGAAATTTTACCACTGAATTATATTGGGCAAGATTTCTTCTGTACAGACTCAGCCTCTAAAAGCTTAAAATCCCAGTTATAAGCATGATAATACAAGAAAGGGCCATGGACAGTGAAGGAGAGCTATCAATAAAAAAAAAATAAAGCAGGGTTACAATTGCATGATTTCTTGGAGTTGCTACACACACGTCTATCAAGTATCAGGACATACATACATAAAAATATTTTTTAATTCCTAAAAATGCCTCAAACACTGCACATGCTCATTTTCTCAATTTCTCCTCAAGAGCCCTTTCCTTTCTGACAGTGTGTAGACCTTAGCAGGAGAAATAAAATATGAAAATGCCAAAATGCAGACTATTGATGCAGAATATATCCTGCAACTACTCTTGTTACAATAAGGTAACAGAAAAAATTACAATCTCTGAAGGAAAACTGTCTTCATATGAGAATCTGACTTTTTCAAAGGAAATCAATGCACTGGTGTAACAGGATCAGATGCAATAGCAGAAAACATCTTTCAGAAAAAACAAAATTAATACATTTTGTGCATGTCATTCCCTAGAAAACAGTCAATGCAATTTACCCAAAAGGTATGACTACTTCAGCCCAAAGAAATAAAATGCAACGTAATGCTTATGTAAAATGAATTCTATTAAAACTTTTCACCATAATCACATTGCCTAATTTTCAAAATTTGGATGCCTACAGTTGTACGTGCACATATAAAGTTCAACATTTCAGCTGGCTCTTTAGAGGTGAGCTTATAGGTATCTATAGCAAAAACTGATTTCAATTCTAGTACAAGCATCTGGTCTTACTAGTGTACACACATAGATGCACACACGTTCTTCTGCTGTGGCTGGAACTCCCCACAGATGCAGAGGTCTGTCCAGATACATTACAGTCATTGGTCCCAAAAGAGGGGCTGAACACCCATACTTAAGACGACTGCAGATGAAGTGGAAATCTTCTTGGCACAATGCAAACTGAGGTTTGAGGTTGGTATTTTGACATTTTGTCCTAACATTTTACCATACAAATTAGTCTGCAATGCAAACACACGGTCAACATTTAGCTCTGCCACTATTTTAGCAGTCAGTAATAGGAGTTCCACTATAATACTGGTGTTTTTCCTTAGACAATTCACAGACTATTGCCCAGGCACACGTTCTCTCATTTTTTAATCACCGCTACACTGCACTGCTGAGGGTTCCCCTTCCATTATCTTAGTGCATAATTGTTTGCATTTTTCACTATAAGGTGGTATAATGAGCCTTTAGGGTGCTCCCAGATGCTGCAGTTTAGCTGCACTTTCGGTTAGATGAATCCCTTTTTTGTTTGTTTGTTTGCCTAGAATTTGTTCTCTGAAAGGGAAACAGGTCATCACAAGCAGGTCCTTAGAAATAAAGGGCAATAAGACATGAATTAGGCTGCAGCAATCGGCAGTCAAGTGCTACCGACAAGATAGCAAGGAGATGATAGAATAAGAACAACTCCCAAATCTCATTCCTCTCTTTACTGTCCTCGGCCCTGCCCAAAGCCCATGTACACATTAATAAATGAGACTCAAACAGTGCCCAAATTCTGTTCAAATCCTCCAGAGCAAGCCTGTAATACAAATTCTTGTGCAGGAACATTTGTTTGTATGATTTACCAAAACAATGACAGCTGGCAGAGGAGTGTGCTTGCGGACATGAATCATGGAGAGAATTTCCGGAAGGTGACCCTCGCGGGATGCAACGAAGAACATCCTGGTGGGAAATAAATGTGGACAGACTTTAAATGTGCTCATTACTGTGACTAGGCAAAGCGGCTCATGAAAGTCACAGAGCACAGCAGCACTTCTTAGACTTGTTTGAGGTATTCTGAATGAAAAGACTAGCAGGAGAAGCCCATAGACAGAAATCAAAGTCATCTCGGAATGTGTCCCCTCCTTACCTTACACTATGATCAGTGTTTAGAATTAGTTAATATTTTCCCTCCAATCTCCCTCCTCACATGAAACAAAGCAGCCATGAATTAAGTGCTACGCTCGGAGGGATCCATTTCCAAACCATTTGAAGGGTTTTAACAATAAGATACTAAATTCAATGGGAACAAAGTGACAAAAAGTCCCACACCTGGTAAACATTATAGTCATTTTTCACTTCCTGCTAAAGGAATGAATCCTACTCTCCTTTCCCCTTGCTTTCCCACTTTCAGTGTATATCCCATGCCCTTCACCCCCAGTAATATTAGCAATGCTCACCTGGAGACCGCAAAAATGCCGCCATTCATAGATCCAAAGCAGGAGAGAGCAACAAATACTGGTACAGCTAAAGAAAAGTTTCCCATGAGTCGTTCAGCAAAGGTCTGGTAGAGGAGAGAGAAACATACATTGATTTTTCATAAAACATGAAAGTAATTTTACTCTATTAACAAATTACTAAGAAGTGTGGTAAATTTTATTTATACCCCTTTTTCTGCATCCCTCAGTGAAAGTTGTGCTGTGCATTTGGTACCTCTTATTTTGTGACACCAAGCCTACTGCAGATGAGGTCTCCCACCCTTTCTCCTGACTGTGCATGGAAGATCACCAGTTGAGGCAATACTGTGGAGGTGGAATCAGGCCCTGATTTATGTCAGTTTAGACCGTTATGACTCCAAATAAGACGACCCAGTTTGAATGGATCAAGGTCTGATCTGCATACCCAATACTTTTTTTTCTACAGTCTTCACTTTACTTAGCTGATGCTACCCAGCGGTATAGTCCATCCATTCGCACTTTATTGTTCTAGGTTACCAGAAGACCCTTAATTGGAATTTTGGGCACCACAGGAGACAGGCACAATTTTCTTCAGGTTTGCAAAATGTTTCTTTCTAAATCTCCCATGAGCTACAGAATTTGGATGTTTTTTGAATGTCACATCAATTGAAATAGCCACAGGCAGTGTCACTACTGGAAAATAAACAGAAATATTCATTTCCTCATTGCGAGTCAGATACCATAAATATAAAAATCAGTGTCATCACCACAGTTCAGCAAGAACAATCAAAACAGTATTTCCTTGCAACTCATTCCCAAATGAACTCCAGTATTCACAGCAACGCCCTTCCTAAGTGCTCGGGACGCACGTTGTGTGGAGACGGCGTTACCGCTTCTTGCTACAAAAAATAATTCAGAGATCCTATTTCCACAAATATCTGTGCTTCCTGCTTCCCAGGATTTCAGCCTACAATTTAGAAAAGAATTTTTCAAGCATGTAATTGGCTATAAAATTTAAGTCCTGTTGACTTTGTTATATCAAGTCAATAAATATGGTCTAACATTACATTACAAATGCTAGCAATGGCCTTAAGTGCAATCCCACATATCAGTCAAAAATCAGACCAAGTTCACCCGGATGCTAATATGTGGTGTAAAAGAGGAGCCACAGAAAAGCCTGATTGGATGTGTTTCCCCGATTTTTTCCCCTGGAAATGAGAATATATCAACAAACACAACTGCAGCAGGGATATAGCTTTGTATTTTTCTTCTGTAACTTACCACTGCTACAGCTTTTGAAAGCAGCAATTCCCCAGCACTGATTGTAGTGAAATAAGCCACGTTTGTTAACACATAGCCAACTGTGACGATAATCATTGAAATGCATATTGCGAGGGGTATGTTTCTGAAATACACAAGGTAGCTCATTATTTTGCAATCTGGTTGCTATTCCCTGAACATGAAACAAATAACATGAGAAGAAGCCACTAATGATGGTGAACGCACATTTGGTGATCCCAAAATATCATAATTAGAAACTACCGGTAAAAAATAGCACATCTAAACAAGACCATCTAGACAAAGCAAATAGCTTTATAATGAAAAGGTGAGAAACCATTGTCCTTTGGGGATGCCAAGAGGTTGTGATCCCCATGCTTCCCAGGCAAGAAGTATGGCCCATTTGAGCTGCCTACCCGTATTGACTTTAAAGCTGAGCCCAACAGGAAGGCAGCAGGTATCAGCACTTGAACCAGCAATAAGGCAGATGACAGACGCAGGTGATTCAGCTCTCTGTCTATCAGGAGAGCAATCACAGTGTCATCTCCAGCATACCTACTGGCACTCAATGAGTGCCCCCCTGGAAGTGGTTCGACGTCTTCCCCCAGATGCCAGAATGTCTAGCATGTGAAATTCTGCCCCTATCCTCCTCTGTGCAATTCTTCCCTCGCACACCTTGCCATATCCCAGTTACCTCCCTCACTATTCAGGGATGCATGAGGGCAGAATATGACGCAGAAATAGGTACACAGCACAAATTTGTACTGTTAGCACAGCATGAATAGTACTGAAGAGTACAAACCCCCTGGTGTCTTAACTTAAAAGACAATAACACACGAACAAATAATAACTCCAAACTTTTATACAGCATGTCATCCCAGTCAGCAAAGCAGAAAAGTGGAATTATTTCTTTTTTAAAGAGGAGGAACAGAGGTACAGTGAATTTGTCCAAAGCCACACTGCAGGCAAATGTTCGAGTTATGAACAAGAAACAGACGCTTCAAGTGTTACTCTAGTCTCTTTCCACCTGATATCATTGCTTGATATCATTGATATCTGCTTCACACCAAGAGGAGACTCAGATCTGAAAACAATGTTTGGTCCTTTAATTCCAAGGCTGAGAGCTGCAGCTGGAAAGATGCAGTACATGCGCTTCCTCTGAGGAGAGCTGAGAGCTCTTGCTTCCCCGCCGGTTCCCTCCGGCTCTCTATGTTAAGACTGCTGTTGAAGAGATGCAAAGGTTGCCACATTTAGAGAACCTGGTTGTGAAGGTCACTCCATCAGGTGGGAGAAAGGAGAGACAGAATGAGGAATCCTGGTGTCCCAGAAGAGACCACAAGCACAGACCTAAAGGACTATCGCCGTTACCTCAAAAAAAAAAAGTGTTTTGAAAATCAAAACAAAGATTCATCATTTTCTGATTATTTTTTTTTTCCCCTCAAAGAAACACAGCTGGGTCAGACTTTAAAGATCCTCTTCACTACTGGTCCTTGTTTCTCAAAGAAATCCTTGACATTGCTATGCCTGGATAGAGCTGAAAAGAAGCTCTAAACTGCGACTAAATAGATAAATAAAGTGGGACAGTATTGCTGTTGCACATCTTGCCCACCTTAGAAACGCCGGTGTCACTGTCATTAACCCAGACACACAGGCAGGTAGGAGGGTCATGCCGTATTGCAGCACCAAATCTGGGCAGACACGATGATACTGCATTAACGCACTGCTACTTCACACACACGGTCTCAGATGAAGAAGTTGGACTGCGTGTCGGTAACATACGCATGCAAAAAAAAAATGGTTTTGTAGGTCAGTTGCTGAATATTTTGCAACCAGCTTGGTTAAGCTTCTTACCTGACCTGGGTGTAAATTGAATCCAATCCAGTTAGCATCTGATTCGAGGTAGGGATACATGGTTTCAAAGCCTCTCAGAACAGAGATTTTAATTTTATCTTCTGCATCACAGGTGAATGCTTCAACCACCAAGCTATTGGATAAATCAGCACTTACTCCAACCTTAAAGAAACGTTTCCAGCCAAAGATAGAATATTTGTGCTATTTTCACAAATACCATTTGATTGACTGAAACCACATTGTTAAAATGAACAAGTTATCTCTGTCCATTCTAACTCTTACCAACACCGGCTTGCTGTATGCACTTCTAATTTAAATCCCAGTCTAATTTCCTCTAAACCAAAATAGCAGTTCAAAACTAAGGGGAAAAAAAAAAGTTATGCTTCCAAACATGACCGTTTCCTTAGCACTGTGGGGTCTGCCTTATCATGCTGAAGAGCACTAACCCCCCCTGGATAGTAATACCAACAATAACAACAACAAACTCAGGAGAAGAATAAAACCCAAAACACAAGCCAGAACTAGTCAGCAAGTACTATTCATTAAAAAGCCCGCAGATCATAACTCACGCCTGGAGCAGCACAAGGGATGCTGTGACTTCTAAGTTCCTAAGTCGTCGTCTTCTGAGCGAAGCGAGCACTCAGGTTGCACCTCCTTTTGTCTCCCGGCAGGAGCAGGCCTTCAGAGGGCTGCCGTACACTCACACACAGCCCCTCCGAGTGCTGCTTATTAGGCACTGCTTTCAGTGACAGATTTAGACAAAAATGAAAAGCCAGTTTCAAGATTTCAGGAATAAGTAATACAGTACGGTTCACTTCTCACTGACACCTCAGTTCAGATTTACACTTGGTCCTCAAATCGTCTGAAAGCACAGACAGGTACGACCCATATGTAAAAGCACTAAGTGAGGGCTTTAATCATGTCTTTTATATCCATCCTATTAAAAGGCAGTTCCCAATTTGCAACAGGATACCATTACCAAACTCTTTGCTATGAACTACAGTCACTGCACTGGAATAAAAACTGCAATGCCATTAGCATTAAAGATTACGTCCTTTCCTTGGAGGATCACTGTACCAATCTTCTTGCATTTTAGATATTCCCCTAGACTTCCAAATCTTCTCTCCAAATCATGACAAATCATACCTAAGTTCTTTTCTTTGTTAAATTGCTTCTATTAATGCAGATTTTGCCTTTTCACTTCTGCACCCTATGAATCAAACACAACACAGTGTGTTAGCACACCGGTAAGCCATGTTTCTGATGTAATGCAAATTCACAACTGTCACACAGCTAGTTAAGAGTTTTGGACTAGGAGGAGTCTGAAAATTCAAGAAAATAAATATTTTTTACTTTAAGACTTTGATTCACTGAAGCTAAAACTTTTGATAGGAAACTTGACCATTTCAGCATGACTTTTCTTAGGGGGAAAACAAAAACAAAAAACAAACACCAAACCAAAAAACAAACTTAGAACCAGACAGAAATCTTGTCCAACTAGTAAAGACCTCAGAATGGCCAATGGCTTAAAAACCATAGCATTGTATGCATGCTCAGATACAATATTTTTTTTACTTAAAGCAGGCCCAGGACTTGAACTTGCATTGAAGTGGCTACTGGTTACTGTAGGGCAGGGCTTTCCTTTCACATTTCATCTCAGAGTGAAATCTCAACAGATTTCAAAATCAAGAAAAACTATTTTCAACCAGCTGCTTTTCTGAGTAGACCTTCAGGTGCTGACATTAGCCCCAAACCTATACACTGATTTGGAAGTGTCACATACATTACTGCCAAGACAATATTCAAGCAGGCTGCTCCTTGGGTAAAAGGAGAAGCCGCTGCCAGCAAAGTCATTTGCAATACTCATCTCTACTCCCAGAAGTTTGAAGAAAAACAGTATCAAAAGGGAAAAAAAAAAAATATCTGAGGAAGCCTGAATCAGGAAAACATTGACAATTAAGAAGTCTTTACAAAATCACGTGAGAGACAATTAGGGTATCTTCTAAGCATCTGAATGTTAACGAAAACTGAATTGAATCTTTACACATTTTAAGATTTACCCATCCCTAGCTACTATTTAAAGCCAAATCTTCCTCTTCTGCCCTATATACAATGAAATTGTAATGAGGAATCACAGCAGCTTAAACGAAGACTGCATCTACCTTGTGCTTCCCAGAAAAAAAGTCACCGAGGAGTCTACCATCACAGAGAAATTCAACATTGGTAATACAGCTAGTCTATCCTGTGGCTATACGTAGCTGAAATGCATTGCCACGCTATGCTGTACATGGCTTGGAAGCAAATTTCCTCCTTCTAGAGCCTGTTAATCAGGATATCCACTGGGTTTTGGATTTGACCTTCCGTGTTGCAGATCATAGATCTTCTGATAATCTGCTCTAGTACTGCGCTATCTCCTACAAATATTTTTGAGGGAAAAAACACAGAGCAGACTGGGGGCAGAAGGGGGGTTGGGTGGAGGAAAAAAGGGAAAAAGAAAAAGAAAGCCAGAGTGAGAACCTGGGGATAAGAAAAACTATGTCAATAAACCAGCCAAAGGACATTCCCAGAAGTCTACAGCTCATATCCCAGCTTAATGATAAGAGCTGTGACCACTGCGGGCTGTGCTTTCTATGAAACAGCAAGTACACAGTCAAATATGCCCCACCGAGTCAGCTGAGTTCACATTGTACTTTGTTGTTTAGAAGCTGTGCCAAAATCATTTGTGTCCATTTCAAAGCCAGGTTTTGCAAATGCTCAGTCTGAGTCAACTGTCCTGGAAAAAGCTGCGCCAGTGGGACCCAGCTGGGAAACAGAAATAAGATCTAAACAAATCCATTAATTACTGTTAATTAGGTAAGATAAAACACATCTTTACTGTACTATGGAAATTGTGAAAGATACTTTCTGTTACATTTAAATTTAAAAAAAAGAAAGAGGAAAAGTCCTAATTCCTTCACATGGTTTCCAGGCAAGAATTTGCTTGGTTTTCGTGAGGATGAAGCTATGTATGCTATATTTCTTTAGTTGAAAATTTACCACCACAGGAATATCAAGATCCTTTTCAAAATTTCCCTTGTATAATAATCTATTCACCATTTGCAATCTGTTAAGCAATTTTCCAAATGAACTCTTTCCAGATTTTGGCACTCTTAAAAAAAATCTAATCATCCATCGCACTGTCCATAGGGCCAAAGCTTGGCAGAAGAAGTCACAAGTGCAAATTTATCCAAATAACCTGACACTGGAAAAAATAACCAAATACAATACAGAAAGCAGCAAGACAGCCCTTATGTTTTAATATTCCTTGGACTTCACCGCAAGACCAGAGGACAAACAGGCTTGGCTTAGCAAGTGCCACATTCCAGAACCCAGCCTGTATCTCTCACCACTCCCAGGTAGTCATCTGTGAGCTGTGGCAATCCCGAACCCTGGGCAGGAAAGCAGTATGTTTTGATATAAACTTACTTATCTCTGATACATGTTTTTCACACAAAAAGCAGCCTACAAGACAGCCCGTTACACTGAAGGGATCAAACGGTTCTCACCATGTCAACATGTGAAAAAATTACAACTCGCCCATCTGTTAGGAGAAAAAAGGGGGATGCAAAACTTAAAAGGAGGCCACCTCCCAGGACAGAATCAAAGCCAGGAACAGAGACGCAAAAGGGATGGGAATCATCACAGCACCTCTCTAATCCACGTATTTGTAAATGCTAATACAGGTCTCGGCAACAACTGACTTTAGCAACAAGCTATTATTATTTTTGTTGATTGCAGCGAAGGTTCTCCTCAGCAGATCACCACCACTTCTCCCCCTTCACTGCCGCCCAATATGTTCCAGCCTTATGTTCCAGACCAGAGCTGCTGTTTGTGGGCTTGCAGTTCAGACACTATTAAATTCTGTGACTTCTTTTCATCTTCTTTTGATTGTGATTTTCCAGGGGAGAAATGAAAAAAAGGAAAGAATAGCTGTTAAGCTGCGCCCTCATTTACGACACCACATGCTCCATGGATGTTACTGCTGGAGCGAGCGTCAAAGCACTCCCTCCTCCATTTCGATGTATGGGTTCTGTACCTCTGACATCTGCAGGGACACAGCAGCACGACGCTGGGATAATAGAGTGAAGAATCGGGCCACAGTCTGCATTTAAGAACCTTGCTTTCTATCACCTAGCAAGAGAAGAAAAGAGTTTCTGCTACGCCTAATTACTTGTTTTCTTCCTGGTGCTTGACTTCACTGGTTTGGATGATAATTGGTTACAGTTCGTAAAAGGGGTCTTCTATGACCAACCGACTTTAAAGGGTGAAACTACATTACAAGCATGCTGGGAAGGGCAGTAGATTTTATTAACTTCTCAGATGTTTTCAATACCCTTTCCAGCAAGCTTTCCTAAAAAGTGAATTAACATAAATACTCTCTTGGCTAAAACCTAAGACCTGGAAAAGTACCAATTGCACAGGGTAACGCTATTCTCCGTAACATCTCCTCCTAGGCAAACCCTCCCGGCTGACGTCCCAAGGAGAAGCAGATCTGTCAACAGCCCTGAAGAGACTGAGGATAATTGTTACTCTCACAAGTCAATTTGCTTTATTTTAATAGATATTTGAACCTGGCTATGGTCACATCCTGTACCGACTCAGGTTGGCACACCAAATCTCACCAGAGTGCCGTGTTTGTTTACATCACAGCCCAAGCCCTAACTTGTTGAGCCAATGCTTTTTGTGAAACACCTTTCTTTGAAGAGCAGAATGGATTCTTCTGAAACTTGGACTACCAGCTACGAGACACCTCTCAAGTTCAAGGAAAATCCTGAGTCTTTTTGCACGGAGTGGGTAACATTCCTGGCATTCCCAAAGAAAACTAAGCCCACACAGTAGATATGAAAGACAACAGATAAATCCATAAAGGACTTTCGAGGTTACAACGCTACATATTCTTCACGCTGTCTCTGCTTAGCCACGCATGTTTCTTGTACAGCAAGTGCATGAGCACTGTTAGGAGCCAAAAAGCGAGCACAAGAGGCTGCACACAGGGCTGCTGAAATAATATGAAATGCAAGTAAAAGGGGGGCTTAATTTAAAAAAAAAATAATCTCTTTAACAAATTGAACACACACTTGAAACACAAGATATAAATCATCCCCTGTGACTTCTCAGTCAGCTCTTTCATAAACAATTTCCATATGTCTATCAAGTGCCAGTATCCAACATCTTCACATTATCCCATTTGCAAACTTATTGTACAAAGTTTATGACTGTTTCCAAGAGGAAATAATAATAGTATAATAATAATATAATAATATATATAATAATAGAAATAATCAGACCTGAATTTTATTTTGCACTGTAACTTGACCCCAAGTCACATCCCACTTGAGGACTTAAAGGTCCCAAGGACCTAAGCTGGCTTTTCTTTCCCAATGTAATAGTCAGGCCTAGTCACCCCTGCACGGAGCGAGGCTTGCCCTGGAAACTCAGGCACGCTTGTCCTCCGAGAGCCTGGGAGGCTTAACTGGGGAAGAATCAGGTGCCTGGAAACGTGGGCAGCAGCTGAGCAGGGTCTCTAGCAAAGAATCTGCATTTAGCATTTCGGAACGTAAAATGACAATGAAGATGCTTGGATGAAGATGCCCATTTATCTAGGGTATTGCAGTTAAGGTGTGGTTTAGGTTGGACCTGTAATTAAAAGTGTCTGCCACTCTCTCTCACCAAAGCTTGCCTTTTAAAAAGCAGCATAGTCTAAATTCAGAGGATTCAAATACAAATATATTGTCACTTCTGGGTTTGATGAATGACTTCCACGCTTCTACCTAACATCAGCATTTTGACGTCCTCCCTTTATTTCGTTTCTGGGAAACTTTCATGTACTCTAGGAAGTTTGTGACCTTTTCCACCAGGGACACAAAAACTCAGATTTGACTTTTATTGCCCAGCTCCTGCTCAACCAGGAGATGAAGAGAGCACCTCTGCTCTTTCACAAGCTCCAGCGTTTTATTTTCTTCTGAGGCCTATTTGCTGGAAGTGCTTACAGCACTGCCAGTAGCATAGATTATGGTGAGAAGCAATAGTAAATCACCGTGCTTGCTTGGAGACAAGGAAGCTATAACCACAAACCTGACATGGGGTTGTAAAAACAAAACACCTGCCTGCACTAAGCTCATGTATGGAAATGAAGGAGAGCGGGGCAGAGGCATGACCGACTCAAAGCACTTCCCTCCGAGTTGCCAGATCTAGAGTGGGACTGCGGGCCTAACATCCCCTTAGCTGCTCCACACGGATGCGTACCTCACTGCCAGACTTAAAGTAAATGGGAAAAGAAGGGTGTGATGCGATGGCGTATTAAAAGTAGTTTTTTTTATNACACTTGAAACACAAGATATAAATCATCCCCTGTGACTTCTCAGTCAACTCTTTCATAAACAATTTCCATATGTCTATCAAGTGCCAGTATCCAACATCTTCACATTATCCCATTTGCAAACTTATTGTACAAAGTTTATGACTGTTTCCAAGAGGAAATAATAATAGTATAATAATAATATAATAATATATATAATAATAGAAATAATCAGACCTGAATTTTATTTTGCACTGTAACTTGACCCCAAGTCTACATCCCACCCGAGGACTTAAAGGTCCCAAGGACCTAAGCTGGCTTTTCTTTCCCAATGTAATAGTCAGGCCTAGTCACCCCTGCACGGAGCGAGGCTTGCCCTGGAAACTCAGGCACGCTTGTCCTCCGAGAGCCTGGGAGGCTTAACTGGGGAAGAATCAGGTGCCTGGAAACGTGGGCAGCAGCTGAGCAGGGTCTCTAGCAAAGAATCTGCATTTAGCATTTCGGAACGTAAAATGACAATGAAGATGCTTGGATGAAGATGCCCATTTATCTAGGGTATTGCAGTTAAGGTGTGGTTTAGGTTGGACCTGTAATTAAAAGTGTCTGCCACTCTCTCTCACCAAAGCTTGCCTTTTAAAAAGCAGCATAGTCTAAATTCAGAGGATTCAAATACAAATATATTGTCACTTCTGGGTTTGATGAATGACTTCCACGCTTCTACCTAACATCAGCATTTTGACGTCCTCCCTTTATTTCGTTTCTGGGAAACTTTCATGTACTCTAGGAAGTTTGTGACCTTTTCCACCAGGGACACAAAAACTCAGATTTGACTTTTATTGCCCAGCTCCTGCTCAACCAGGAGATGAAGAGAGCACCTCTGCTCTTTCACAAGCTCCAGCGTTTTATTTTCTTCTGAGGCCTATTTGCTGGAAGTGCTTACAGCACTGCCAGTAGCATAGATTATGGTGAGAAGCAATAGTAAATCACCGTGCTTGCTTGGAGACAAGGAAGCTATAACCACAAACCTGACATGGGGTTGTAAAAACAAAACACCTGCCTGCACTAAGCTCACGTATGGAAATGAAGGAGAGCGGGGCAGAGGCATGACCGACTCAAAGCACTTCCCTCCGAGTTGCCAGATCTAGAGTGGGACTGCGGGCCTAACATCCCCTTAGCTGCTCCACACGGATGCGTACCTCACTGCCAGACTTAAAGTAAATGGGAAAAGAAGGGTGTGATGCGATGGCGTATTAAAAGTAGTTTTTTTTATTACAGGAGGCTCTCCTGGGAATTGAAATTATTAATTCTCCAAACACCTGATTTATGAACAGGGTCCGCTTTCCCCAGGCAGAATCACTTTTTGTAGGAAAGACGGAGTGTCCTGAAGTTCCCTGCAGAGTTACAGGCAGGCAGAGCTGCTGTCCTGCAGGGCCACTTTCCCATGGAGCACGAAGACAGCAGTTGGCAGAGCCCTGGCGGTCGTTGGGGGGAGCATTTAGCAGCATAAACAAGGGAACCTGAGGTGGGAAACGAGCAGATCGGGCCTCGTAGTTGGGAAACCTAAGCCGGCAGATGGCAACCAGCACATAACAATAACGTCACGGCCAGGGAAAGAGATGACGGTGGTTACAAAAGGAATCCCGCTAAAAACCATGCTGCTTGTCACAGCACCCTTCCCGTACTACCGCAGGTACCTGAGCATTTGCAGGCAGCAGGGTAGGGGTGGAAACAGAGATCTGCCTTGATCTGTATGTATTTCTACTGTCTATACCGAGGACATATTTTCCTGATTTACGGCACGGCAAATGGCAAAGCGACACTTTGAGTAATGCAAGGGAGCAGGCTGGCGAGGCTACTATCATTCCCAAAATGAGTCGCTCACATTCAGAGCCTGGGCACAAGCGGCCTGAATACAAAACACCTCGCTCTGCTCCGGCGGAGGGTACAGGAGGGAACGCCGCCCCCTCGTCCCCGCAGCTGAACTTTTTAGGAAGCATCGCGGGTAACATATTAGTGGCTCCTTACGGTAACAAGGGAAGACAAATGCTTAGGTGCGTAGAAGGAGGGAGGGAGGAGCGTGTCTCTGCGTGTGTGTGTGTGTGTGTGTGCATAAAAGGAGTCAGATTTTTCATACTTGTTAAATTCCTTGACATTTAATTTTGAGCAGGAGAGTTTCCACAATGCCAAGGATCATAAAGGAACAATTTGCTGCTGTATGTTACCATTGATATTTTGGCATGAATGAAGATTGCGCCATTCGGTGATGAAAAGAGCAGCTACTTGTAATAAGGAGCACCATGGAAACTGAAATATCATTTACCAAGAGAGGGTCTTCTTCTGAAGGAATTCAAAATGAGAAAAATGGCAACTGCGGCTACCTTGAAGCATTAGCATTTTAAAAGAAATGAAAGGGCTTAAATGAAATTAAAAGGAGATGTCTTAACAATACTGCACTGCCATGAAGAGGGCTGCCTGGCAGAGAAATAGTTTTCTCTGCAGAAAGCAAGGGAACGAGGCCCTTGCTAAGGACAGCCCAGCAGACTGGCTACAGATGTGGGACAGCCCATAAAGCACACTGAAATAACTCCATAAGCAATTATTAAGTTCCGAAACAAAAGAGAAATCCAGAAAACTCCAAGTGTGAGCTGAAATATGCCTTTGTAGCGTGCAGTAACTTGAGGCGCTTGAAGTAAGTTCAAATGGGAGTATCAAGTTTTTCTATTTTATTACCTTCAGTGCTTTGAGAAAGGAAGTATGAATAAGCTGAAATCCTCTTTCACTAAAACTTCATAATACTTGAACTACAATTACGTGCATAGGAGAAGAGCGTGTTTGTGGGGTTTTTTTTTAAAGTGATGAAGTGATGTCATGAAGAGAAATATAGAAAATTTTCAAAATCACCAGTAAGGCTGAATTTTTCTTTTTCTGTGTCCAAGCTGAGGAATCTTAAACATAACCCTTAGAGATTTAGTACTGAAACCCATCTGCAAATCAAGTTCCTTCCAGTTTGGATAGTGACGTGACATAGCCAGAATTATTAACCTTTTTCAACGATCTTGGACAGTATGGTCAATGAGACTTAGGATTTTAAGGCTGACTCATCTTTGCAGCATAGATGATTTGATTGTAGATCTTTACACTGTTCAATGCACCCTCTGTCAGTGATGCGTTATTTTTCTACGCTAAAATCTTAAAACGAAAGTGATAATGATGATTTATACAGAGTTTACATGCGCTGGCTCTTATTCTGACTCAAAATCAACCTACTAAAAACCATGTACTGGCGCCATTAAAGAGCCCTACACATCCTGGCGCTCCACAGCACACTGCCCAGGACCAGCCTCCCTGACATCTGCACCTAAAGTAAGCCTAGAGCAAACACCAGCTCTGGGGAACGGGACAATGTTACGTGTTAGTCTAGCAAAAGTGCTTGCAAGGCTTGTTTCGGTAACCAAAATAAGCACAAAGCAGCTGGCAGGATTTGGGCCACTGTAAGGGAAATTATTTTCTTAGGAGCAGAGAAAATAAGTAATTCATCACACTCCAGGGTAGTTCCTCTAGGACAGCATCCTGTCTCTGACAACGGTCGATACGCCCCGGTGGCCTGCAGTTGGGACCTACTTGTGTCTGGGATGGCCTGCAACTAAGAAAAAGACTCTCCTCATGGCCTTCACAAGCACAAAGCAGGAATTCTAAAGTGATTCTACTTATTTTTCACATATATAGAAATATTTTGTCTTTAGACCCACAAGAAGCTCATCTTCTAATGAAGTTTTACCCAAGAAAAAGGGATTTCATGGTCTTCTATGTTCTTTGTGGATAAATCTTTACTTTCATCTGGTTTTGCTTAGCAGCTATTTTTTTCCTGTAATAAACAGATATGAAAAAATAGAAGTGCCTGTCATTCCTTCACTGTAAGATGACTCTAATTCTTCTTTTCTCTAAAATAACCCCCTACAGAGGTTAAACCTCTTGTCAGACTGGAGTGCTCCTATTCTCTATCCATTCTCATGATCTAAGTCTTTCCATTGCTGTTAGAAGTTTTCAAATTATGATATCAAAACTACTAAGGGACATTTCATTCCATCATACTTCAAAAAAATTAAATACTGTTATTATATAGTCCATTTTTTTTTGCAATGAACAAAACATAATTGACAAGGTGAAGATGCAAATAACAGTACTTGCTCAACAACAAGTGTTATGAGTGAATGAGGATTGACATAATAGACCACAGCAGTGCAACTTGTAAAATGCAGATTATTCACTTCACAGCTCCTCTGGAGCCATTATAATCTTACATAAATCCTCTTAGTTTACAGTTCATGGATATAGGCTGCACTGTAATTTAAATGATTGAAAACCCTTATGGGTTGTTAGTTAACAATATTATTTTCTTAAATAAAATATCACTGTCACTGTGTATTTAAAATTCCAACACACCCACAGCCAAATATCAAAGTATAAGCTACACCATAAGCAACCCACTTCCAGACCATTGGTAAACCCATAAGCACACAGAAAAACCAGCTACCACGTAGGGAAGGGGCATGCAGGGAAATAGGAATCTGAACACTCACTGGCTAAGAACCTACAGTCTCCTCTGATGGAAATTCTGTGAGCACACAGAAAGGGATATGCTCGTCTACAGGAAAGATGCACAAAGCCAGATTGTCTTGTTTTGATACTACTATTACATATCTTAAATACAAGTCAGCAATTTCACAACTTATTAAAGCTGAACAATCAAATAAGACAACCCCATTGAATGCATCATCCAAAAAGACTGTGTCAAAGTTGAGTAAGTTATTCTGCTAGGTGAGCCAAGTAGAATATGTTCTTTTTCTTGTGTCCATTCCTATTGATACTTTGACCGTGATCTAAGTGCTTTTGATGACATGGCACATGTTCATAACTGCTTATGCAGTTATAAAACTCTGATCTGACGCACATGAGTGCAATAAAGAACATACTACCCTTGCAATTTTAGTAGTCTATTCCTTTATTTGTGTTTTATTCTCGCAGTTTGTATTTTACACCAGTAAAAAAAAAAAATGTTATCTCACTTTCTCTGTCAGCTAGTTGCCAGCATCAGCCTATAGAAGTTTTGGATGGTGCTCTAATAAAAGGTTACTGTTAATAGCATGCAAGATGCTGCTACAGCTTGTGGTATAACACCATGCTCACCTAACACTGGCTTAGCACTCTGCGCTTTGTAATTTTTGAGGCTCAGCATTAAATGGAAAAGGAAAAAAAAGGGGCACAAAGAGGCTCATCCTCTTCTGCAGCCAGGAAAGGATGCACCACTGTACAGATCAGAACATCACACTGTGAACTAAACCAGCAGTCTCTGCCATATATAACTACCTATAGGTAGTGGGTGTTGGCTTGCTTTTACAAAGAATGGGGAAAATGGCCGTGGGACTCCCCTTTTTTCTATACACAGGATGTAACCCACACTGAGCAAAGACTGCTCTACACCTATGCAATTTCATAAGGAATTTCTTGGCTTCTGCTGGGTTTTACAGTGAGATTTCAGTGCTATTTGAAACCCAGATTTAAATCTCAGACCAAAACATTAAGGCGAGTGCTCAGAATTGCCTCCCCCACAGCTAATGCCATTGGTAAATAAGGAAATAAAAGCACCAGCATTAGAGGCAACCAGGCTCCAGTTTTGAAGTGGGAAGGGGAAAACCCGGGAGAGGTTTGCCTACACTGCAGAGCAGCATCAACACCAAAAGATGTGTAAACCACGCGTGCTTTCTTTCACAAAGAGCATAACCCCCACAGGGCCCAGGGTGATAAATCTGGAGGCCGTGGGTGAGCCGCAGTGACTGTGCTCCGTATCAAAAGGCAGGCTCTGAACCACCTCACGCTTTGCCACCTTAGCCAGCTGTTAGCCCAAAGCGTAGTCTGAGAGCAGTTATCAGCCAAGTGCAATCAGGGGTTTGGGGCATGGCGTTAGCATACAAAGAGGTAATACATCATACTTAAATGAAAAATGGCTTCTCAAGCCAGTAATTCTTACACAGACAAAACGTTTGCTGGTTTGGCCTGGTATGTTTGGCATGAAAGACTCAGTGCCATGGCTGACATTTTAAGTGTATAAATACAGCTTTATCTGATCCCTACTTGGGCAATATTTTGGGTTTTTTTCCCTCATCTGGTTATAGCTGATCTGGTGAGTTTACTCGCTTTTCTGTCTAGCACTAATGCACTGCAGTCTCACCTCTTTTCCACTAAATTCAGTCAGGCCACCCACTTATGAACCGCCAAAAAAGGATGAAAATGTCTAATGAGAGCCTGGGACCTTCGCTGCCGCCAAGAGAAGAGCTAGCTCAGCCCTGAGAGACCCATGATCTCTCCAGTAAAATACAGTATGTTTTACAGCTCTGGACCTTTAGCAGCACATCAGTCATGCAAGAGATTTTTATTCCTGCAATGCATATTCTGCTGAGCAGCTATGGGTTCCTATAAGGAGGGTACCGTCACACCCTTCTGTACAGGTACTGCTGTGTCCCTCAATGCAAGAGAAATAGATGTTAAAATAGTCTCACATGTATTTCAGGTGGTGAAAATGAAGGAAAACACAGGTCAGTGGAAACTTCGAAGGTTACATTGCTTTGTTGTTACATTACGTGAGTCTGTTGGTAAAGCAGATTAGAATTTTGCCAACTACCATGGGAGACTGTGAATAAATGTTTGGTTTGCCTCCTCAGCAGGGCTGATTCATAGTAACAATGATTCACATAAACAAACAAAAAAGGGGGAGGGGAAAAAAAAAAAATGAAAGGAAAGCACACACACCTTGCACTCAGCAGGTTATCGCATCAGCAAGCACACCGGGCCACAAGGGCTGGAAGGGAGCGATCCTCTCCATAGCGATGTGACGCCACGCAAGGCAAACCAAACCACCACCGTGGAGGCGGCCGGGGCGGCCACCACCCCGAGCTGAAGCCAGCACGTAGGCTTATTGCACCCTTACACCTCAGAGTCATCAAAGCTCTGTGAAACTGAGAGCCAGGGGTGCTGCCGGACTCTCCCTGACAGCCAGCCAGCTCCCACAGACCTGCGAGGCGCTCGGCACCCCAGGGGGACACCTCCACCGCTGCGGAGGAGGAGGAGGAGGGAGGGCAGGAAGCTCCAGCTGAGTTCCCTGAACTTTGCTTCCTCAAAAGAGGTACCATGGGCTTGGCAAAGGACGAGAAACCTGGCTGAAGATTTGCCTCTTAAGTGTCCACTTCCCTGTAGTTGTTTGCCTCTCCTGTGTATGCTCCGGACAATAACTTCACCTGTACCCAGACACAATACCTTACATCACCAGCATTAAGTTGACAAAGGCAGTCACTTGTAAAAACTACAGTGTTGAAATTTCCTCATCCCCTGCAGAAGAGATTAGCCCAAATCCCCTTTCTCCACTACTCCTGGATCAGGAAAAATAAGGCTATGCATCGCGACAGCCCACGACCTCCTTGTCCACTCAGCCCGCAGGAACCTCTCCCCTCTAGCAGACACCTCTCCATCAGCAGAGGCCTGCCTGAACGATGATTTTCAGAACTACCAGTAATCTTCAAAAAGTTTTGAATGTTTCCAGAATGCCGGCAGATTTTTTTTTTTTTTTCCCCCCAGTCATTTTCATTTCAAGTTGGGCCTTTTATCTTAAACCACAGAGTCCACGTAAACAGAAGCAAACATATCAAAGCAATGGCTTCTGAAGTATCGCCTTAATGTCGACGCTGTCTTAGCGGGGACACCATCAGGCAGGCACAGCCTGCTCTCCCATCCTGCCTTCTCCTCCTCCCTCCTAACAGCACGCACAGGAACCGAACCACTGCTAACCCCGTGTCCTGGCATATATCAGGGTGGCACTACGGCCTCTGCCTTTGCAATTTATCTTTTCCCCTCTCCTTTTCCTTCCATCTTCCAGCTATGTTTGCTGAATAGCTTTGATTTTTCAGACAGCTGACTACCTTCCTGATTTCTGTGCTAACATCTATATTACATTCTTGAAACATAAAAGGAATTGGAATCAGATCCTATATCAGACAATTAGGAGAAAAGAGTAGTGATAGCACTATTAATTTCAATACACATTTCCACAGCTAAAAACCAGCACAGCAATACTAATCTAGCCCTGCATCTACTGCATTCATTTTTGTGCTGTTTTTCCACTTACTCTTCCTTAAACACCCATGCCAGGCACGTGCTATAAGTTAACTTTACCTGTATGAAATAATAAATCATACTACACAAATCAAACAGAACAAATAGATAGAAAAAGACAGCTACTTTTTTTTTTTTTTTTAGTATTCCCTCAAAGCTTAGGTAGGAAATCTGCATTTCCTAGTCCTGAATATTTCCACGGCCATCAGCTCAACTTTTGTGTGAGTAGGAGCATTTTATACAAGGAATGTAAATGTTAGAACAGGTAATTATACAAGTGACCTTGCCTTTCTTCATTCGATAGTGAATTATTAGTCTCCTCAATGTAATTTTATGAGACAGCCTTATTGTCTTAATTAATGATCAAGGTACATCTTTGAAACCTTTACAGACGCTATAGATTATATCAGTCTCTTTTCTAATTTACACATATTGACTGGCATATCAGTTTAAACCCTGTGACAGGTAGCTCTTCAGTGCAGTCAATTTCTAAACAGAACATCGCTTTTTTTTTTTTTTTTTCTTCTTTCTTGCATTAAAATTGAAAGATAATAAAGTAGAAGTAGGAGATAGAAAGATTGGAAGTCAGCTGAACCAATTCAAATGCTAAATTGGTGTTTAGAAAGCAGCTGCCAATGACAGAGATACTGGTGCCTGAAAACTGCACCCGATGATCGTCCGTCTCTCTCACAGTGTGGAATTGCACCACAGGACTCAGCCCTGATATAAACCCCAAAAAACACGGGGTGGGGGGGAAAAAGAAACTGCACAAGGGAAAGGGAAAAAGAAATAAAAACATACGTTGAATGTGTGTCATGTACACATTCCTGAACATTATGGATTGTGATAGTATCCACTAGGTCAGTCCCTAATGAAATGCATAAGGAAAACATGCAACCTCTGGAAAGCAGTACGCACACAGAGCAGCTACCTCCGACTGTCTGCGGAGGTAGGGAAGAGGAACAGTGCCCAATGAAAGCTGCAGCCTTTTTGTTATCCCTGCTGCTGAAGCCTTTGCTCTCTGTGATCCCTATTCCAGACGACAGGTGAATTCATGCAGTGAGCCATCTTCCCAGCCCCTCTGCTGTCTGCATATATTGCTCAGGTGAATTCAAAGCGCCGCTCAGACACAAAGCGGAATCCTTTGTCAGAGACAAGGCAGGGGATTCAGGTTTGCAGAGTGTCTTTCTCCGTACATCTGGATCACTCCAGACTCAAACTGCACGGCACACCGCGGTTTTGGCACTGCTGTTGAGGAGGACCCGCTGCACGCGTGGGGCAAGGGACACGCAGGTGCGGTAGGAGGAATTTGTGTTCAACAGCCTAGAACGGGGAAAATAAGGACTGAATCTGCATCCTCAGAGTTAAATATATTTATATATGGTAGCTAGCGTGCTGGAACTCTCAAAAACTGCAGGGCCAAAGAAAACTGCACTGCAGGAGCACGGCAGGGTAATCCACATTATCAAATCCAAAAATCTAGTTCCATGTAATTGAAGTTAAAAAAAAACCAAAACAAAACACCAAACCAAGAACCAACCACCACATAACAACTTGGATTTTAATTTGGGTTACCAATTCCAGTTCCATCCTGACTTTTCCCCTGTTTTAACTCAAGCTGCTAACATGGCTAAAATCACAGTTTCCCTTGTTCACTCCAGCTGGTTGGAAATATTTTGTAGATTCGGTGACCCTCATGAAATCCTATCACAGCCAGGCCCCAAGTATGGCTCACAAGCAAGCTGCAGCCCTTGAAAGATTTGCATGTCTCGCGTGTGGCTCATTTATAATTGCACCCATCCTCAGCAGAACCAACAGATTGTCAAAGTTAGGGCATTTACAGCACATCTCATGGGGGGGGTGGGATGGAGAAGGGAGAGAGAAGGAGAAGCTGGAGCCAGCACTCAGCTGAACCTGCCGCAGTATCTGCTGCTCCAGCATGGACTTTTCCTTCAAGATCCTTTTACTTGTGACTCTAAAAGTTCCACTCACTGACATGCAGGACAGTGCAGCAACAGAAGCAGTATGTCCTGAAGGAAGCCTGATGGCATTTTATAAAAGCTTATGATTCCTTATTGATTTACCAGCATCCCCATTAGGAATTAGGAGGCACTGCAAGAAAATCTGACTGCAATACTACTATGTCTAAGCTGAGATCATAGCTGGCAAAAGAGTATTGCATTTTTCAATACTTCACCCCACACACACACACAGAGCTTTGCAATTGTTTTTGAATCCAAGCTGCCTCAAACTATTCACCAATAATTAGCTGAGATCAGGTACAAAATTAAGTAATAATTACTCCTTCCTACCAGCAAGTTGTATTTATGAAGCATATCATGTCACAGCTAATGCCTGCACTGCCTCCCACTATAATAGTTTGTCAAGAAATTCTCAGTCTGGTGTTGTACCCATGGTCTTCAAGTGACACAGTTAGGGAACCTCCTGTGTACCAAACTACAGGATGATTAAAGTCTCCCAGACTAGGAGTTTTAGTGAAAAAAGATTATAAACAAAAGCAAAGCAACTCTTAACATTTGGATCCCGCTCATAAGAGAATTTCCAGCCAGCAGCAAGAGAAGCAGCAACATTCTTTAATTAAAAAAAAAATTCTTGAAGTGGAAAAAAATTAGTGTCTATACCAAGATTTCAGGAATCTGAACCCATCAAAAATATGTATGCAAGACTGAAATACGTAGTTTCAGATATGAATTATCAGTCTCTTATAAAAAACTATAATGAATGTGTTGACGATGTGAGGCATACAAGCAGTAAGTAGTTAATAAGGTTAGTGAGAGAGCACAAGTAAAGGGAAGTTCATTTTATCAAGAACAGTTTCATGCTGGTGAGCCAGCTCCCTTATGAGCTAGTAATTGCATTTGAGAGGGAGAAATAGACACACAAATACTACTGAATTACATTCTCAATTAAATGCTTTTTCATACAATTTACAAATAGCAAACCCCATGCTTGTTTTCGTTTAAGTACATTCGATCTAGTAAATTAATTTGCTTTCTTTATTTGGCAGATTCAGCTTCCCATTAAAGGATTTTATAGTTCTGAAGACGTGATTGTGAATCTATCATTTCATCCCTCACGCAGGGCACAGTTCAACTGTGAAAAGTGATGTTGGATTCACCAGTGTTTGGACACCTCATCTTCTGAGAGGCTTAGCAGATAACTGAGGGAATTCAGGTAGCCTGTTATGCTGTTAGATACAGTAAAACTTAGAAAGAATAAGTTTTCTATTGAAGCGACACAAAAATAGCTGGGGAGAGGTAATTAGAACATCCTCATTCTATGAGGGAGAATAAGTATTCAAAGAGAAAAAATAACCCAAGACACAAATACTATATTGAAGAAAAAATGCAAATGCTCACTTAACTGACCTGACTTTCCCTTTAAGGTAATCTGATAAATTCACATGAATAAATGGGCTTTGCAAAATATCTGAAAGATTAGCATTTGTCTCTCTTGATTATCTTCTGATAAAATATCACAATGTAATCCTATAATTACTGTACTGAATATTTGGCACTGTAGCCTGACGTGAAGAAAATGAATTGGAGTTAAATGTATCTTTTACGAGTAAGTGGAACAGAATAACGCAAGAAAGATTTCAAATTCCAGGTACCAAAGCTATTCTGCTTATATCTAGGCAGGATACCTTCATCAAGTGTCAGACTTAAAAGGAAGGAACTATATTCATGCCCAGCTACTTTGTGAGAAAGGCTTGTCCAAAGTTAATTTAAAAATAAGATTGCATTCCCATGGGGAACACCCCCAAGTGCTAGTTCCTCATGTAGGAACCTACATGGGCTTTCTTGTTCTACTGATACCATATGAGCCTGGGACCTACAGAAGCCACACCCAGGGTTTAATAAATCTGCTAAAGCCTTCAGTTCAAGGAGTCGGTGCTTAGATTTTTAAATCCAAATAAACAATTTTTTTGGTTCCCTGTAGCCCATGGCTTACTCTCAATCTTGGAAGGACATAAATACGCCAAAAATGAAGCCAGGAGGTGATACCTCCCACTCCATAAAGAGGACAGAGAAAAGAAGGGGAGGAGAGAAAGGAGGGAAATGGGAGGAGAAGTGATGAAGTAACCCACCCCTCATTTTCACAGCAAGTTTGTGCCTAAGCCAGTTCTCCTGAGTCCCAGTTCCCAGCTTCAACTACCTCGTCTGTCTTTCCTGAATAAAAAGCAGTGATGAGGTGTGTTTGAAATGACAGACAGCATAGCTGCAGGGAGATAAAATTCTGACTTAATTCATTTGCTGGTGCCTAAGATAATCAATATCAATATTAATATTCCTCTTCAGAGTTAAGCTTGTCATTAAATTATAAAGCAACAAAAATTAACAAAGAAGCAGAGAGGCAGAAACGGCAAAAGCTTGCATCCTCTGGATTAACATTAAAAATATTTTTCATTGGTATGATTACCAGGATTACTAGTCAGGGTCTGGACTGGTAATGAGCAACAGCGCAATTCACGTTTCGGGTTGATTTTGGAAGCGGGAGTGCATCCTAACACGAGGTGCCAAAAATCAGATGGCTACAAACAACTAGGGAGCTGGAAGAGTTTTAGAGTCTTAGCCACCATTCTCCTCCCATCTATCTCCAATTCTATGATGCTTAGACACCCTGAAAAAAAAATAAAACCTCTAACACCACATTTCTCTCACTCAGTCCTCATAGATGCAAAGTGTGACTTTAAACATTAATACAGATGGGTGGTACATATTACATTAATTACACATGACACTCACATTATTTAAATCCAATATAAAACCAGATTATATCAAACATTTTGATATTCTGATTTTACAAAATGTCTGATGACATCAAGCCTTGGTGACTTGCTATACATTTACTGCTTCTCCATGCCTTAGAAAAGAAGGAATAAATGAAGTGAGAAGAACACTGGAAAAATCTAATAGACAAACTGACTAATCTCAGACCTCAAGGTCATAGCAAAGCAATTCATTTCTTGGCTTCTCAACAGCACAAGACATGATTTATCAATCTGAGACCAGGCTTATAAACACTATACATCTCAATAATATGTTCTTTGCACTGTGTAACTTTTTAAACAATGATAGATTGCCTGGGCTGGACCAAAGTTATTTTACAAACAGAAACAGAATATTTGCAAATGAAATGGCCCAATAAGGGAAGGAAGGGGAAAAAAAAAAAAAAAAAAAAAGGCTTATGCCAAATAGCAGCTATACTTAACTGCAACTGCAAAGGAATCTAACTTTTCGCTGTAAAATATTTTCAGAATCCACATCCTTTAAAAATCTCCTATCTATTGTTTTATACAAATGAAATTGAAGGCCACTAAAGGAAAAATATTTCCTGAGTTGAGCAACACTAACAAAAACTTACACTGCCAAAGAAATAATATGGTTTTGAGTTTGAGGACTGTGAATCAATACCTCTAGATGCCCACTTGATCACAGACTTCCTTGAAGTCATTAAGGAATTAAAGTCTTGGTTTTCCTCCCCTTAAAGTGAAATAATATTTTCTTTCTCCTCCAACAAGAGCCTAATCTTTCTAACTTGAAACATTTGGGCTCATCATCTGCTCATACTGAGGACGTAGAACATAATTTTTTTCAAAGCAGGATTCTCTTTGGCCAGCATCTGACACAATCTGGCCCTGACTTTGACGAGGCTCTGAAGACACTGCTGTAATGTAAAAACACTCTTGTGTTATTTTCTCATCTGGAGCCCGTCAAAATTCCTGACAAACTAGAGCACTGATCCTGGACGCTGCTCTGCCTGGGAAGGGAGGAGGGAAGTGCCGTTCGGGCACAAGCTGCTTTTAGGGCCTTGATTGAAAAAGCTTGGTCTGTTTCTTGAGACTACAGAGTGGACGCTCAAGAATACAGATGAGCTCAAAGACTATGTATGAGAAACGAGTTTGAAAGTTCAACATGCTTGATTTCCAGTCCTCTAAATTTACTGCTCCAGGCAACACGGCTCCTGTCAATTTTCAGGTGACAAATTCTCTCTCAGAGACCCGGCTGTTCCTTCATCCACTTATTATTTAGACAATACAATATGACCTCAGTTTGAGTAAGGCTGATCCTTATAATGTAAGAAAATCAAAAAGATCAAAGCTGCACGTGACGTGGCTGCATGAGGTTATTTTAGTGAAGCTCTGCTTCAAGGATTATTCAGATATTTCATTTCAGCCAGCAATAGCTATGGACCCAGCACACATATGCAAAGCATAATTTTCAAAAGTAAAAGAAATTTATTACTATACTTCAGCGTTGTTCCACATATTCTTGATAATAAAATTATTTCAGGCTCTTTAAAAAAAAAAATTGTACATTAAAGCAGCCAAACACTGCAACCACAGCTCCTTGTAAAACAAACATCAACTTCATGTTGCTTCAGGTTCTACTAAGGCTGTATGAGGGAAGCACTATAACAAAGAAGAATAAAGAAATGAGACCAGGCTTAAAAAAAAAGAGACATCAAAAGGGGGTTTAGCAGGAGACAGAAACAGCTACTTTTACATCTTATGATAACCGGGGTTATAATGATGTCCTTTTTCTTATACAAAAGAAGGGACTGTGACATTTCCAAAGTGAGAATTCAGCACTACTTCCAAAAGTCTATTCAAAAAGTAATGGCATTCACTTCCAGATTTTTTCTTCTTTTTTCCATTTTTCCTTCTATAATTTAAAGGGCGCTTCCTCTCCACTTGGCTCATTTCCACCGTCTCTGTGTCAGCTCTCTCTATCTAGGATTTCATATTGCCTAGGTATTTCAGTGCCTCAGGCCCATAGTATTTATCCTATTTATAGACCTAAATCTGCAATTTATTGCGCCTGGGCAGGCTGCTGCACCTACACAGACTCCCACAGCCTTCAGGAGCCCTTTCTGCCTGTACAAACAGCCACTCCGCCGGAGCACAAAGGCAGCTTTCAGCTGGGCAAGGTCACCAGCATCCCCCCCCCTCCCCTGCCTCTCTCCTACATTTCCAATGGCACTTGCTGTACTCCAGCAAACTTCCGTGGTGCCACACACACAGCAACGAAAGCGATCCCTATCTGGGAAACTTTAATGTCTAAAAGGAGATGTTTCCACCTGCCTGTGTGTTTCAGGATATATTTTAGGGCCATGATCTATCTTGCTCTCTCTCTTACCCTCCACAATACCACAAAAGCAGGGAGGGAGTCCGGGACTCACCACATGAAAAGGAGCTTAAAGCCAGGTCTCCACAAACGTGGGCCCTTGGCAGCTCCGCTGTAACTCCTCTCTCTGCTAGAGCATTTTCTGCATTCCCCCTGCCGTAGCCGTGCTACCCTCCCTCGCACCTCTTTCGGTACACTTCACCGCGGGTTTGCAGCAGGCTGGTTATCGCGGGGACGGTGCTGATCAGTCATCTCGGCACCAGCTGTCAGTTACTTTAAAAGCTGCCACACACCTGGAAATACACAACTGTGACTGATTCTCGGACAAATATTTACCTTGGCATGCACGGTGCAGAAGGCATCACCATGCTCACCTCTGTCGCTGTAAGTAATTTGCATCCCAAACCATTGACAAACATTACAAATTGCACACCTGGAGCTGTTACAGACTCTAAGTGGTTCAAGCCTCCAAGCGTGTACTTCTCTCTTCCCTCATGAAAACAGCTACATAATACCTCCACAGCACTATGTGCAACCCTTACTATAAGGTTTACAACAAGAATGAAAGACAGCATTTTAGGTTTCTTTTAAAAAAAAAAAAGGCAGTTGAGTTCTATTAAATGCTTACAACAGCAGCACAATTAGTGGCTCACTACTGCCTGCACTGAGTTTGGTGGGAGCTGAGAGAGTTCCCCCTGGAATTAATCCACACCATTCCCTTGCCGTGTATCTTTGGGAATGGTGGTGGAGCATCTTTCCAACAGAGCCATTCACCGGTGGCAACTGGATAAAACAAATATTCCAACTGTTTCACTTAATTGCTTGTTTCAGGTTAACTGAGTCCAGAATCCCCATTTACAGGTGGTGCAGAGGTCTCCATCAGCACAGCAGGTAGCAATCCACTTGCCCTGCCCTCACCTGCCACTTACGTAGCAATGTTTAAAATCCCAATCTCTTCCATTGTACAATTCGACCTGCGTGTGGAGACCGCGATCCCAGGCACCCCGCTGTAAACACTGAGCATCTTCCCCTTCTCATCCTCTCAAAGTGCAACCCCAAAAAGAAAAGCGAGGAGGGGAAGCTTTAACAACTTTGCGACAACACTGCACATGTAACACCCTCTGTTTTTTCCGGAGCCGTCCTAGAATACACCAAACCGGCCAGGCTATGCGACTTGCCCCCCCTGTCCTGCATCCCCACTAGCAGCCCAATTAACATCAGCAGCTCTCCAAGGGTATCCTGAAGAACAGAGAAGCTCTCCCAAGATGGGGCCAGAAAAGAATGTCTCCCTGCCTCACATCCCAACTGCAGTGAAGAAAAACCCCAAATCTAACCCACACCACTTTTCCTAGATGTGATATAACATGCTTCGATGGGTGATAAAAAATAAAAAAAAAAAAAAAAAGGAACTATGCCTTTCTGTCCTGTGCAGCAGAGGGCAACATGTTCAAAAATATGCACTCCTCTAAGATCACAAGGAAAAAAAAGTCAACATAAACCAAAATAGCTGTAATGAAAATTACCAATAATTTCAGTTAATCACCATACAGTTAAGAGGACTACAGAGACACATAAGTGTATGAAAAGTCCCAAAGGGTGGTAGGCATGTGCATGTTTAAAGACATCACACAGTATTGATGGTAACCACATGATAATTTACAAATTATATTGCTTCTAGCAAATGCTTTTGATCGCATCACCAAGACTCTGGCTTCTAACCCATCTCCCCAGAATTTCCTGAAGCAGTCAAAGTCTTGGACCAGAATCACTTCACTCCTTTATTTAGTTTCACATTTCTTTTCAAGCCAGTCTGCCATGCAACGATTTTTCAAAAGTAAAAAAATGTGGGCTTTTTTTAAACATCTGCCTCCCCCGACTTTACAAAGTACACAGCTCCTTAGTATTTAAACCCAGATTTGCTACTAGATCATCTAGCCTGAGTTGCTGTGTGTCCCAGGCCTGGGAAGCATTAGCCAGCGGCTCTCCACCAAGCCAAATGACTTGTGTTTTATTAACACATGGCTTCTAAAAAGGTGTTCTGTCTGAACTGAAGACTACCAATGAAAAACCCAATGTTACATAGGTATCTGTGCTAATGATAAGTCAAGCACCTTGTTAAATATTAATGCTGTATTTTCTACTTGCATTTCTCTGTTTTCAGCTTCCAGTCATGCATTCCTCAGTATACATACCCTGATCCCATTAAAGAGCCCATTAACACCCAAGACCCCTCAAAGGCACAGGAACAATGGATACCTGCCAGTCTTTCTGCCATCCTCATGTTTTATCATCAATTTCTTTATAATTTTTTTCAGGTCTGTGATGAAAATGCTGAACAGCACCAGGCTTGGTTCAGACTTTGAAGAAACCAACTTAAAACTTTCCGCATGCTCCCCACTGATGGCTGTTTGGGTTTCTTTTCCTTTCTTTATGTGTCTCAGATATGTAGCTTTATATCATCTGAGTGTACAGTGCTGGGGGTCTTTTTAAACAGTAAGTTATTCGGTACACAGCCAGGTATCTTATTTTAAAAACCTAAGAAAATGATATCTACCCATTAATTTTTAATCAAGTAAATTGTTAATTTCCTCAAAGAACACAATCCGACAAGGCATACTTTCTTTAATTTTTAGAAAAGGTTAATGTTGCTTTATTACTGGTTGCATGTACCAAAACATATCTACCAAAATAGATCTGCCAAATCAAACTCTCCGTAACAGGACAGCTTTTCTTTCCATATTTTACAGACAGACGCTGTGAGACTATTCGTCTCTGGTTTGAAACAGACTCCCACCAATATGCCCTGTTAGGCTTAATTGGATCGGATGCTGTGCTATGTGTATTCAAGATTCTGCAACTCTGAGACATCTAAAACAAGTAGAACTAAGTATTTGATTAATATTTAAACATAGCAAAACTGCCAAATATTGCAGCAGATAAGTTTCCTGGGCAAGATTTCCCTGACAGGATACCAGTAACTTCCACTGAAAAGAGCCACTGGTAGTTACTTGTATCCTGAGGGGGAGAACCAGAGCCCTGGAGATCTACTTAGTTTTCTGCTTTCTGTGCACATAAAAGCAGAATACATAACAAGGTCACGACAGGCCAAAAATAGCAAATCTTCAAGCAGTTGCAATTCAAATAGATACCAGATCTGCTGGAAAGCAAGCAACTTGACCAGCATGCAGAATTTCTGAAGATCGCTACTTATACAGCATTTTAAATTTTATGACCATATTTCAAAAGTCAAGAAAAACATTAGGTACATACTTTTCAGGGTTTTCCACTTCTTCAGTAACAAAATTGAGGTAAAACCTAGAAGAGAGTTACAAAATATATTATAAGGGCTTGGTAGATTTTGATTCTTTATTTTTTTTCCCAAACAATCAAGAAGATGCTCTTAGCTAAGCACTGCTGTTAATGTTAGTGGACATTGCAGAGCCACGGTTGGGTTAAGGAGAGTGTGAGCTTTAACCTTCCTTCATCCCCACACTCCAGAAGGGACTTCTCAGAACAGAGAGCAAAGCAGAAAAAAGACAAAAGCTACATAATGTCAGTGTGGAATGATTCCACCCCTCCCGGGTATACTAGGCAAATTATGGCTTACCCTAGTCCTATACATAAATGCACACACACTCCCTCAAACCTCATATTCCATTTGTGGCTGTAGCCCTTTACAATTTCAGGTTATATTGGCAAAAATTCTCATCAGGGTACTCGGCAAGGACTTCTTAACAATAAAAAAAAAAAATGAAGCCTCCCAAAACCTCCTAAAACCAGGATTTTGACACAAGTGTGTAACATACGATCACAAACCCAGGCTGCTAATCCTGCACGCTCTTGCACAGCCTCCGGTACAGGTTGCACTCCGGTCGTATTCCAGCAGCGTGCAAGAGACAGCTACGTCTCGTAGGAACTACTCACCGGGCACAGCCCTGCATACAAAGCAACTGTAAGCCTCAAGGTCAGTGAACCCTCTGTTCTGCATTTATTAGCACTAGGTCTGTGCGGCGCTGGATCACACAGATGTGCCTGGCTCAGATACCGGCACAAAGTCACATCCTGGCTGAACAGAGCAGTCAATACAGTGCTTATGCTGGTTTTCTCCCGTTAGGACAGATACAGGAAGACAAATCGTATCTGACCCGACAGTGCTACAGTGCATAAACAAATGGTACCTGACCTGGCGGAAACTCTGGGCACTTTCCTCCATCACAAGTTTTGGACTGGATCTGGGTTAGCACAACGAGTTAGCACTGGCTCACAGGTTTAAAAAAATGTGATTTTGTGTCCGAGCATGAAATTCTTCAAAACTAGATTTCCCGTCTTAGCCAACAACCTCAGTACTTGTTTCTGAACTTGCTAGCGCACAAAGCACAAAAGAAGAGGTTGGGATAGTTCAAAGGAGTGATGGCTTCTGATGAGTAAGACATTCAGCTGCTTCTTTCTGGTCTTACTCCCACTTCTAGGCAGACGTAATTTGACAACCCTGAACTGGTCCTTTGACTAATGCAAAGACATGTTTCCTTGCATTCTTTTCTCTACTTGTCCTTTTTTGCCCAGCATTTATATACCCAATAGTCTACAGTTGCTCTTCACAGAACGAACCCACACATATAAGCGATATTACCTTTGTTTTGTTCTTTAAAGCTGTATCATTAAAACTTAATAGACTCATAGGCTATGCATAAAATTCTGCCTGCATCCCGGGACACAACTCCAACACTTCCAACACTCCTTCACATTCAGCTTCTTTGATTGATTTAGCCCCATGAAACTGATAGTGCAAGGGTATTGACACTCCACTTAATGGTCTGCTCTTCTGTGCTCTGAGGCAATCAATTTGAGCTGGTGACAAAGATAAATAGGCAGCTGGGAAGAACCACTAGCCAAATTAGGTCTTTTCCTGCTAATTTCTTTTATAAGTGGCAAATAAGGACCTTGAAATAAAAGTCAGAAGGTATAAAGGAAAAACAGAGATGATTTTTATTGTAGGGGTTTGGAACATTAGGTGGAAAATTGAAAGAAATGGAAAAGAAGCAACAGAAAAACAGTATTTTTGATGTAGCATTTTACAGTAAACAAACTCTGCCTCAGTGATGACTAATATTAAAGAGCTTTTAAAATCGCCTTCATACAAAAACGTACAGTTAGGTTAATATTTTAAAAGTGAGAAGCCATCACATGTGTGGATATGAGAGACAGAGGCAGTTATATGAGAGAGAGGGAAGAAGGTAGAGACTGTCTGCATAATGAGTTCAATTTCTTTGAGGCTTCAAAATGCCAGGCTCTTTTCTTATATATCTATCACAGATAAAGGCTTTGGACTCTCTTGGGTTCACACACCCCACCCCCACCCCCCATTTAATATAAAAGTTCTGTTCAGTACTTCAGTGTGCATGTTTATAATGCTCCTGCAACCAGGGAGTTACAGACAGGCAGAGAGCTCAAATGCTCGGCCCATTGTCCCTCCGAATTAAATAAATAAAACCCTTATCTCTCAGCCCTTGCCTTTTGTGCAAGGTAAAGAACTTGGCTGCCTGTGAGGCTATGGAAAGGAAAGGGAAGACCTGCAGACAAAGCTATCTCAAAATAAGCCCGCTCTGTGCATTGTAGTCTTTTTTTCCCCCAACACACGGCTGCTGCAAAAGCACGTTGGGACTGAGCAATGTGGAGCCCTCACTAAGCATGAATAAATCGTAAGGCAGATTCGAAGAGCGGCAGCGCCTTTCAAGCCAGCTGCTGTGTACTTCCGTGGGGGAGAGGGAAAGGACTTGAAAGAAAGTTCTGAGCAGGATACTTGAAGGCAGATTCTCATACCTTTGCTCACAGTCAATAGCACTTGACTTCTGTGGAAGCCAGTTGGACTTCTTGTTAAGTGAGGTCCAGTTCTCTCGGAGCAAGAGGCATAAGAATCTAGGGGTTTTTTACCATGTTTTGTGGTCCATACTGATGTTATTGTGGTTTGCTTCTTATTCTTCATATATTACTTCTACAAAGCAAAAGCTGAGGTTCACACAAGTGGGATGGAGATCCACCGCTTCGTAACAGTTCATAGATTTTTCATGTAATTACTGACTTGTTCAACAATAATTAAAGCTTCATTATCCCTTTTATCAAAAAACCTAATGAAAATTTAAGAACATTCCTTTCTTGTTGCCTTTATTTCTAGTCTTAAGAGCAGAAATAAAAGCCTGCTTCTTTTTAGTGTTCAGTGTGTGTTTACCTACTGTACACTAGAGAAGAAAAAATCTTTCCTTTGTAGAGCTGCTTGCAGAACAACTACTGAGCACATGGACCAGTGGTGAGATCTACCTTTACTACACTACTGTGGCAAAAGATGTAGAACGTGCTACTCAATTTCTTTATATAAATATCTTTGTTAGAGCATATTAGTGGCTGTTTTCAGCACAAACGCTAATAGGTTTCAACAACTTACCAGCCTGAATAGGCATACATTCCTGAATAGAAAGCAAGTGGTAATCCCATAACACTGGCATCATTCCCTGCAAAGGCATTTTTAAAGTGCTGTGTTTCTCCTGCAACATCAACAAAAAAAAAAGAAAAAGAAAAATAAGCTCTTTGGTCACCTACTATTTTAAAACAAATAAATATATCACACCATGGAACATCTAATCACCCAACAGTTTACTGACTTCAAGTTCTGCCCTTGACCTTAATTTCTCACCCAACCCTTGCAGCTGTAGCCTGCCAGCAATTGTAAAAGGTTTCATGGCATCCCTAGTCATACAATAGCAAAACTTGACCTATTCGTTTTTTCAAAGCATTCTGAGCTTGATGACACTCACTGCACTGTCATCTCCAGCAGCGACTTACATCAACATGAAAGAGCAGAATGAGCTCTGTAGTTTTTGCTGTGGAAAATTTCACTTGTTTAACATTTTGATCAGAAGGAACATTGCTAGCATTTCACTCACAAGCAACATTTTCAAGGTAAACAAACCCAGTATCTTAAACACTTCTACCACTGAAAAAATCTAGTACCTCCCTATCACTTTTTAGTGCAATGTTAATACAGTACTGACTAAGAACTACATATCTGTAAATGCAAGTACATAGGGGTGGCGTTATGCTCTTATTCATTTGCAAGGCACTCTATGGTACGTAAAATCTCCCTACAATATCCCAAATTTCCTGAGAAGCAATGATCCTCCACAGAAAAGGAGCAGGAAGAAGCAGAATGCATTCAGACTTAAATTAGCAATGGGTGAAATCCTCTACTTGTTTTTTACTGAGCCCTCAGTCAACATTCCCACTGAGGTGGAGGCTTTTTGGGTAAGGGAAGAGCTGCGGCCAGAGGAAGGTCCCAGTGGGGAATCAGGGACACTATCTGAGCTACTTAAGGGCAGCAAAACCCATCTAAGCCTGGGTCTGGCCTGCTCCAAAAGTCTAGGAAAAATGGGGCAGATGGGAAGAGAGAGAAATTTTGCACATGAAAGGAGGTGAAGAAAGACACATTGCGACAGCCAGAAAGGAAGTGAAAAACATGAAAAGAGAAACAGTGAATCAGTAGAGTGCTACGCAGGAAAACTTTTATTTCCGAGTCTATTGCTAACCACAGAGAACTGCCTGTCCCAGAGAAACTGAGCTCACCCGCAGAGCCTAACGCTGTGCTGTTGACTCAGATGGGAGGCTTTGTGAAGCATCATAAAAGAGCATCCCCAGGGACAGAGCCAACAACTGCGATAATTTTTGTTCGATAAAATCTGCCACCAATTCATTAAAAAGTGCTGCCCGTTCTGACCCTCTGCGCTGAATCGCTCCTTCTGCTTCGTGGGGTTATTGTCTAGCGTTATTGTAACGAGAGCGAGCTGGGGCTTGTCACCATCTCACACCCACTGCTGATAGGGCTGCAATGGAAAAACCTCTTCAGGTAGCTGAGTATGTTAGTGAAAAGAGTTTCTCTGCCAGCATGGCTTTACCCAAACGACTTCCAGAGAGCCAACGAAAGGCCTGTGCAGCCATGTCCATGCTGGGTGCTGCTGGGGAGAAACAAAGGTATGTCTTCACGCTCCTTGCTTAGGCAGCGACATTGGTAAAGTCTGTAGAGTAATTCTGGCCCTCCAAACTCTTCTGCTTTCCTTTCCTATGCTTGGGTTAGCCCCAGACTATCGCCTTTAGCTGTAGGCTTTAGTTTTTCACTTGGAAGCAAAGCATGCGTGCAGCATGAGCAGGCAGTACTCACAGGGAGGAAGCCCATGAAAGCAATAGCTAACTACAGCTTCCCTTGCCGGTACGGCACCTTTAACTTCACAATTTACATCACCAAAGTTGTAGAACAGCATCCATGATACTGTTTCTTTCACGTATTCCCCAATTCTGAGCCCCTTCTGCCACCACATACCCAGTACCAAACAGGACTAGGCGCTAGCCCAGTTAAAAGAGACATATTCTGCCTGGACTAAGCATGTGCTTTGGGGAGGGGTATGCCCATCTGTCATTAAAACCCATCCTGCTCCTTTTACAAAGTTCACCCCAAAGGCAAATTACAGAGAAGAGCAATCCTGTTGCTCATTTGAAAACTGAGTCTAATCTGAATAGACTCATTGGCATGCTGAAGGAAATACCAGTTCATCCCAGTGTAGTTCCACTTCTAATCAATTACATGACAGTGCAGAGCTTCAGTTAAACAAGCACAGACTAATTAAGAGATTTTGCTGCTATAAGCATTATTTGGTGGAGGCAGATGGGGAAAGACTGGGGAGGGTAAAGATAAAAGCACTTTAAAAGCATTTACTTTTCATTTCATACCTTTAATTAGCTGGATAACTCCAGGGACTATAATTATCAGAATTGCTACAAGCTTGCAAAAGGTAAGGAAAATCTGAATGCGGGCACTCCAGCTGACACTCGTGCTATTCAGGACCATCACCAGCGCTGCAAAGGGAAAAAGAAAAGTCAGAAAGAAATACTCATGCTGCTGAAATCACCACAACGCTCTTCGCCAGCAGAAAGGCCACACACACACTAGATCCTGATGCATTGAAAGGAGTACACCCCGATAATCTCCTCCAGCTGCTGCCCTCCCACTTCTCACATTCCCCTTCCAGACGCCGCATGAAACGCTTGAGCTGAGCCCCTCTGTCTGACCCGCTGCGTGGCCCACCCATCTCTCCGTTCTCTGCTGGCTCCCTCCACACCAAATTACAGCTTCGTTTACCCAGAATCGTTAGCTGTCAGTGGACGATGGGCCGGCAGGACCCTGCCTTGGATGAAAGAAATTAATTGCCCAACCCTTGTCACTCCAGATTTCTGTATCAGTGCCGGTTTGAGTAGAGATTTGCATTTTCACGAAACAATAACAATTAAAAATAATATTAAACTTTCTCACCCCAATTTAGGCCCTGCATAAATTTGTCACTCACTACATTATTTACTCCCGCTCCTCTTTTCCACTCTTTCTGCTCCTCTATTGCCATACCGCTGGAGACACAGGAGGGCCAGGGTGCAAATAATGTGCCCATCCTTCTTGGGAATTGGTGAAGAAACAGAGACCTTTTACTCTTGAAAGCAAAGCCCAGGTCTGCACCTCACCAAAACGTAGAGAGATAAGTGAGAAGGCCTTTTATGTCCTGCCTGCTCGGCTCGTATCTCCTGCTGGGTCAGGGAGAGCATCTTCTGGCCTTTACTACAGCACTGACTGACAGGAGAACGGTACGACTTATCATCTGAGTGCCCGTTATTCTAGCTTATTTAAACAATTACCCTGGCAAAACCAGAATCAATAAAGGAGTTTAGCTATTAAAAAAAATTATCTAAATATGAAAATGTGAGTCATTTCACTAGATAAAAAGTCCCTTTCCCCCTCTGCTGCAGGGAAAGGCAGAGGTAGTCAAAACAAGCCTGCTCAGTCATCTTCTCTTTCTTGCCATCATATGGAGCTAATGAATTAGCTCCTCATCACAGTCCTCCCATATTTTAAACTCTCTCAAGAGCACTGGTTTGTCTGTACCATCAGCCGTATCGCACATCTTGGGATGCATAAAAAACACAAGTTGCTATCTCCCTCCAGAGTCTGGGAGCTAGTTTGTATGAGCTAGCATTGTTAATCTGGCATGGTACAAGCTCTCTGGCAGAAAAACCCACTGATTTATCCCAAATCTTTTATACAGATTCTGTTGACTGGCAAGGCCAAACAATATATCATAAAAAATTCTTCTCAGTTTAAACCAAAAGTAGTTTTGTTAGGTTAATGGAAAAGGGAGAAAATTCCAAGTAATCTGGATTCCAATGTATTTTTTAGAGATTTTTTTTATAAAATAAAAATTCCAGAAAATAATTATAAAAAGTATTTTCTGGAATTCTTATTTAGGAGAGGGCCCCACTCTCAAGTGAACAATCTACCAAAGTTGCACCATCACTTAACGTGAATTTTTCACCAAAAAAGATCTCAAAGGTCTAACTGTTTTTCCAGTTCTACGTTTCACTATATTTCAGAACTGAGGTGTTCTTTTCTAAGTCACAAAGAAATCACTTGGACTTCTGCAAAGTATCACTTGAGATCCAAATACTTATTTTTTGCTTTATTGCTTCCGTGTGTACCTATACCTGGCAGGAAACGAAAATCCAAGGGGCCTGATCCATTACTCTATTGTCCCGATACTACCCTGACATATCTTCACTTATTTAAAAACTGAAAGATCCCTTTAGGTTGCTGCTGAATATTAGCTTTGATTGAGGCTCTCCCTCTTTTCCTAGGGCTTGATCACCAGAAAGGTTAACAACTGCCATTTAAGCAAAATATGTTTAAAATATTCACTTGACAAACAGCGTTTAAATTATAAAGAAAATCCAGTGCCATAAACAAGCACTGGTTTATTTCAAATTTCCTAGACACTTCAGGATATCATACTTTTCTTTCCCAGAAGACAAAGCCCAGGCAGGGACCAGGCCACAAGAAAATGTCCAGGAAGCATTTTATGTGTAAGAAAGTATCTGCAGTTTGACATCCAGCTTATTCAGAGCTCAAGCTGACTGCAGCAATTGGTCTGTTACCTTACACAGGTCAGAATAGGTAACATTCTGAGCATCCTCCCTGCAGAGATCCCTCCTCGAGGTTTTCTCATGCATCAGTTTCATCTTCCTGATACACATATGAGAATGTCACTGAATGGCAAACTAGATGAACATTAATGTCAACTGACACGGAAACTCATAACCTTCCTTGCTGGCCAGCCACACACAAATCACAAGTCCCAAATCTGTATAAAAGCTGCAGCAGCTTGAAAGAAAAAAAAAAAAAAAAAATGCAGGCTGGTATTTTCTCGAAGACAGCCTGCTGGTGAGCAGGCTGTGTTAAAACCTTCTCCATCCCCAACTGTGAGTTCAAGCCAGCCAAATGCTTCACCTGAAGCTTTCTAATCAAATAGAGGAAACAAAATGGACACTGCAAGGACCTTCAATTTAATTGAGAAGCTGAAGGGACGCTACGCCTGCAATCAGTCCAGTGCACGTGCCGTTAGTTTTGATGATCCTCTATAAGAGTAAGTCCCTTGCAGAGCTGGACGGCTGCACAAACATAGTAGTTCAGGTTGCAGGGCTGAGACTTAAGTACTTGGAAGACTTGAGACCAATTTGGTACTTTTGGCATTTGATTTTCTTGGACCTAATAGGCTATAAGAATTTACAGTCTTTTTATAATATTTAGTCTTAACAGTTCTACGTGCAAAACGGACATATAGGGATGTGGGGCTTATACTGCTATCATGTACCAGCGCCACACTGGTTGTGTTAGCAACTGGATAGTAAAAGGCCATGGAGAAGAGGAGTCATGAAGAAAGCTGCTAAAAAGCAGGAAAAGATTATGACAACTGTACCAGGATTCAAAAAGGAAATTATATCTTGGGACTATGATCATCATTCAACACCTCTCTTCTATGAATAGGGCCTTATCGAGATACTTCAAGAAACTGATTGCAGACACTGATACAGAACCACAGCAAAGATCAGAAGGAAGCAGCAACTCCCCAGAAAAAAGAATGGTGAAAAGAGGACTCATCTGAACTTTGCTAACTAAAAGTCAAGCATCTAGTGTGGCTGCATCCTCAATGAAGAGATGGTTACCTGAGAGGATGAGTAATATCACCTCTTTCAGGTGCCTCTCTCTGATGAGATGAGTTGCCTTCAGGAAGTGCCTCTTTCCCTCTTTCTCCACTAACTCTATGGGGAGCATAGACAATTACCTTAAACTAAACACCTAACTAAAAAGCGAGATGAATCCTAACTGAGATGAGCATGGCAGGAGAACAAAATGGGGTTCGTGAACCATCAGACACAATGGTAACACCGATCATGTCGCTTTTCACAATCTTTGTCCTTCACACAGCCACAGCTATAGATAGATTATGAAACCTAATGGAAGAAGCAGCAGTAAGCATTACCTCCTGGCCTACTTTTCAGGAAAATATGTACCATTGCCTCAGCAGGAAACCAAGAAAACTGCCCTCCCCTAACTTGTCAGGCTTTTAGGGTCAAGGCATTCACACAAAGCAAAAAATACCCTCAATTTGCAGATCCTAATGCGTCAATTAAAACAAAGTCACTGGAGGCACAAAAGCACCCATCAGAGCAGCTTTTGCTATCCCTGCAAGCCAAGAGATGTCTTAATTTAAACTGCTTGTCTGAAAACTGTCAGCGGTAGAGAATGCTGTCTGTAACATCTGCCATGATGGGCAGGGTGGGGGGAGCGGGGAAGCAACCAACTATAGACTCATATGCACACCAAATTTACGTCAGTAAAGCTTTGGGCAGGAATATTTGCCAGCAAGCACTGATAGATCTGTACAGCTGACCTTGGGTTGCAAGCATAATGTTGGCTCTGACAGCCATGGTTTGGGGTAATTAAGTTTTTTTGGCAGACCTCCAAAAAAGGGGGGGAAATTTTACATTATTGCGACATAAAATGCCCAAAATATGCATGAATGAGTGTAAAAACTGTAAAAACATGTGCAAGGTGGTAACCTGCTTTCAGTCTCACAGTTTTTAATAGCTGAAACCTGTTTATCTGCTTCCTGATATGAAGGCTGGGTGAAAAGATTAGAACAGGCTCAGTTAAGATTGCGTATCTATTCAGGTGACATATTGATAGTACAGTTCAATACCTTTGCACGGTATAATTTATTCCTTCCTGTTAGCAATATATTTAAGCTTGCCATTAGGAGAAGAATTAAAAGATACAAATAAAGCAATATATGAACATAGGGGGGTTTTGCACTGTCTATCACCATGCTTTGCAATGGAGATAGGCATGGTGACAGGCATGGTGACAGGATGTTTCTTCATTGGAAGAAACAATAAATATGGAGTCTACCAGCTTACACTTAAAGAGAGAAATGAGTTTTTAACTCTTTCCCTTAAAAAGACCATCTTCAGCATCAGAACAAATGCAGATGGCATCCCTTCAGCTTTGTGTCCTGGGGCTGTTATGCCCAACTCAAGTAAAGGTGGGCATGTAGAAGGCTTCGTCTCCTATTTTCATCTTCTTCAGCTGTCCTTTCCTATGCTGAGGCACATCCAGGTTCTCTTTCCTTTACCTGGCCACTTATTTCCACAAGAATTGTAGTCATTAGACATCTTTGAGATGTCTGCTCTTCTCTCAGGTACAGTTAAACTGCCTGAGTTTAGAAAAAGTTTATGGCAGATTGACAGATAGACTGATACATGCATACCCAGTATTTCCCTAGGTTTTTCTTCTCGTGGAGACTTACTTGAGAAATACCAAGTGAATTCAAGTGATTTCTAAGTTTGAAAAGAACAGGCAGCCTTTGCTTCAGATGTTCAGAAAGCTGGGGTATCTGAAGACAACCTCCACACAAGTATCCTTCTCTCTACTGAGCTATTGAAATGCTTGGACTTTTTGGTTGGTTGGTTTTAGTTTAAAAACAAACAAACAAACAAACAAACAAAAAAAAACACACACAAAAAGAAAAAAATGAAAGCACCATATTGTGGAACAGAAAATTTGCTTCTACAGATTTTTCAAAATTGCTCAGAACAGATGTGATTTCGAGGAGAATTTTGTGCCAGCACATGCTTTTTTCCTATAAATAATAAACAAAGAACGAGGGTTTTTTTTTTAAAGGTCACCATCTCCAGTAGTTTCATTTTAGACCTCATCTGATCTATATCTTCTCCGCAGCACTGTTGTTCCTTTTTTACCACAGAGACACTGAGATGGAATGATAAGGTGCAAAATGGGCTCTAGCCCCTCTACGAGAAGTACTTGTTTGCATTTGGTAGAGGATCAACAGTATTTGCCACTCCCCATCACAATCCTGGTTGCATCCATCTCAGGCAACCTTTTAGTCATAACTGCAAATTGCAGAAAAGCAGGTTTAGGTGAAAAGAAAAAAAAAAAAAAAAAAAGGAGAAAAGCTGTCTTGTGACCAGGATAGAAAAAAATGGGCTACAGTGTCAGGTGAGGCTTTAGAAACTCCTTCACTGGAAGTTTTAAGACCAGTTTAGACAAACATCTGTCAGAAATTGTTTAGATACGCTGATTGTGTTTGGGGGCAGGGGACCACCTGGAGATTTTTCAGAATCTCTTCCTGCCCTTTCTGGTATGATCAGAAATGACAAGGTAAAACTACAGAACAAAGCGTCACCCAAGGACAGAGTTTAATGGTGCTTCCCCCTACCTTTCCCCCTGTGCAACGGAGACACACGGCGAGCGCTCTGTCATCAGGCACAGGGGGGAGAAGGGACCAGGAATGGATCAGAAGACAAAAGGCACGTCAGTTCACTTTCTGGTTAACTTAAAAATTTTTGGTGGAAGCAAATGCTGCCTTTGGCACCATTAAGTTGGATTATAGGATCTTCAGGGCTCCAGTGTGTCTGTTCAGCTCAAAAATACCTTAATCTTACCTATCACACTGCCTACACCCACAACACCAAACATTCATAACAATTACCACCACAACAGCTAATTCTTTACCGTACAAGAGTAACATACACTCTGGGATCCCTGAGCTTAAGTGTAGCATATGATCACAAACTACTCTAAATGAAACTCCACTGTAGAGCCTAGTGCAAAGAATAAAGATAAAGCCCCAGTCTGGCGTGTCACCGTTTCCCTCAGCATTGTCCCGTTCACCATTACAAGCTTTTTACAAGAACCCCTTCTTTCGGTGGAATGACAGCTCATCCCACCTGTGTTGTGCAGACCCGCGCTCACCATAGGAGCAGGCTGCTGTGAACTCCACTCTGCCTTTAGGCTGTAATTATTTCAGGATAACTCCCCACCCCCAACCCCCCCACCCCCGCAATGCTACTTCTTTGTTTAATTACTTTGCGACGCCCTGGCTTATCACACAGATTTTTCAATTAAATTAAAAGCAATTAAAACCTATTTCAAATTGTTCGCTTATTGTGCTTGAATCACAGGCACTTAACAAAATGCTTTGATGGAGTTCTCACTTAACATTCCTTCTGTCTCAGTGACCTTGAAGTTACTGAACATCTGTTTCACCCTTATCTTGCACTGAAATATTTTAGACAGATGTAGCTATAAAAAGTCATTGACCTCAAAATTCAAGCCCTTAATTTAATTATTCCTATGAAACCTATAGTTTGTGCATAATGAAGTTAGAAAGAAATGCGGTCACATACTGATTTTTTTAACACTCCTGGCAGAAGGGAACTCTTATCAAGAGAGCTCCTACGAAAAGCCGCAGTAACCTGGAGACTGGAAATTTTGGTGTCAATTGAACTCCCTACCACAAAGAAAGAAAAAGTCATCTGAACCTATTACTCTGCAAAACTGAAGGGATCTCCTGTGTGCCTTTGATCATTTTGCATGTCTTAATTCCTTTTTCCGGTCCTTTTGTTTCTGATATGTGCACTGACCAAATTGAAAGGAACAATCTGTTACTAATTACTCAGGTCTACTCTGCTCGCTCTCTCCTCCCAGCAGAGCCAAATGCGAGTGTGTACGCGTGTGTGCAAGGAGCACCATCCTCAGCGACCAGACAGAACTGAAAACAAGCCTCCAGCGCTACAAGCACAGGGCTCCAGAGTCCTGTTCGCATCACGATTTGTGCCAGCCCGTTTCATGCAACCTCCAACGCCAGTTCAGGTACACCGTGAAGCTCCTGGTCCCCGGGTAGCCTCCCTCCTTCCACCGGCAATCATTCGTTCTCTGTAGCCCTAAATGGTCCCTTTTACACTAATTGCAAAGTTAGCAAGAGTCGGATGAGCTGCTGGTAATAGACATGCATTTTCCCCAAGCTGTGGGCCCTGCTCCCAAAGTCACCAGCTGGGTTCCTGCTTCCTGAACCACAGGTGCCTCCATAAGTTTTATTGCTATGAAGGACAGAGTGGGACTGGGGAAGATGATCTCATGTCGCCTGTGCTCTACTCAAGAGAACTGCATTTCTTCATGGCATCATATTTGGCACTCGATTGCCTCCTAAAACAGAGGTAGAGCAAAGCACTTAAAATCAGGTAATCATTCTTCCATATCTCTGGCAGTGGCTCACCATCTCTTAGGGACTGAAATTGCTTCCACAAAAGTAATGAGAGTTCTGCCATTAATTCAAGTGGCAACAGAATCAGCCTTGGCAATATATTTTCCCTGCCATTAATAAAGTCTGCTATTCTTTTTACTACCGCGTACGTTCACAAACACACAAACCCAGGCAAAAAGTCACGTCGATGCCCTTGGCATTGGATGCACAGTCATTTTGTAATGATTCATAACAAACAACTACCTGTTCAGTGTGCGATTACTTATTTTTTTTCAATTTACATCATCTTTACCCTTCCTTGAAACCTAAAATTGGATACTTACTGATGCCAACAGCTGTAATAAGTTTAACCGCAAGTTCTGGGATTTCACACTGCATAAAGAAAGGTTCCAAAATGTAACGTCCAAATGCCAACGATATCACTGCTGTGGCAGCAGGGCTAGAGTGAAAACAACAACAACAAATCACAAAATTATCTGCAATAGTACGTAAATAATATTCTTATGAGATCACGCTGTAACTTTATTACCACAGAACTGTGAGCTGTACTTAATTTTGGTGGCTACTTGTAACTACGCTGCCACGTACCATGATTTCTGAATGTAGCAGGAAACCACAAGCAGTTTGGCTTTGCTCAGTGGTTCTGATCTTCCTAGCAACACTTCTTACCAGCGTTGCTCATACAGCTTCCACGTTGTGAAGCAGCCGTAAACAGAAGGGAAGAGTATCAATAGAAATCTTCATTTACTCGAAGTGAACGTGGCCAGAATTAGATCACATGGGCAAAGCCCTGGGTAAAAGTTGTTGAGGACTGAATTTTAGTGGCCAGGTACATTTCACCCCTGAGAGACACAAGCAAATTAATTTCAATCAAGCTGATAATTCTGCTTTACTAAGTATCCAAAACCAACCCAAGTCTGTCATTAAAATCTAAGACAATGCGAAAAATTAATTAAAATGGGATTTCCTAAAATGCAAACAGAACTTGTTCCTTTTATTGACTAACAACTTCCTAGCACTGCAAGTGAGAGCAAAAATCTTCAAGGTACAGAAAGCACCTACCGTGAAACAGAGAAATGTGAAGAAAGGCAGTCATGCACTTGTTGCATTTACAAATTTGAAATATAATATTCATACAGCCTTTCTCGTTGAGGCAAGTTAAATGTTTGCCAGAAGCCTTAGCACTGACACATTAACAGCAAATTACTCCGTGCCTCAGATCAGACACTGCCTGCATATTACAGTTCCAGCAGTCTGTTCAGGTTTGGTTTGGGAGGACACTTTCACCCTTCTTAGGACAGCTGGTGGCATCTGTGCTTCTTCACACACTCACACACAATGAGGTCAAAAGGGCAATATGATTCTGCCTCAAAGGATTTCTGACTTAAGCAAGAGTCCATGCAAATTTCTTGTGAAAAAAATCTACAGCATTTAATAAAACAACGCCTCACCTTACAGAATTTTAATAAAAATATAGGTGCTGAAAATGCTATGGAACAGTGTAAAAATCCTGCAGAGAAGCTACTCTTCTTCATCACACAGTGAAGGAATTTTCCACATGGGAGTTTCACCTTTAAAACAAAACCCACTTTCTTAGCGTTATGACTCAACCAAAATGTCACACATTGTCTTGGACCAAACTGCAGAGGAACACAGAACAGAAGCATCTTCCTCAGAAAGTTTCTGCGTGGGCAGGCGAGGCCGGCTGCTCAGGCATCCCCCACGCGCGTGGACTGTTCCTTTCACTGGCTGCCAATTGGCTTTGCAACTTTTGCCTGCGTTCAGGGACCCAATATCCTCTGTGCCGGATTTACACATACATTTACTGGCTTCACCTTGGTGCAGTATTTCTAATTTATGTAAGAAGATCACCAGGCTTCCGGCTTTTAAATACTGCAGCCTGCCAAAAGTAGTTTGAAGTGACCTAGATCAGATGAAAGATAAGATCTTTGGAGCTTTCCCAGACTTTTTTTTCCCCTCAGTCCTGGCTCCTTTTTCCAGAACTTGGACTTTTCCCTCCTGCTTTAAGAAAGGCCTTTTTAAAGTGGCAGGCGCTGCTACCCACACCACTATGTTTTCAAAAAAAACATAGCTGCTAAATGATACCTCCGATAAATAGCTGCCTCTCTCGTAGTCCTGCGTTTGGGGGGAGATGTTGCTGGCAGGGTAGTCGATCAATGGAGGTGGAGGTTGAAGGAATGGGACCTTTTCCTTTTGACCACAATGCTAAAGACAGACCGGCAGCCCCCAAGAGCGGACAGGCAGCGCGTTGGCAGCTCGCAGGGAAGGGCAGGGAGCAGGTATAGGGCCCCCGCACCTACCGCAGGGGACCGACTCACTCCTTTGGCAGCGCGCCCTCACCCAACCTGTGTTTAGCAACCACCATAGTTAAGTAGTACAGAGCAATCCATTCACACGGTCCTCTTCACTTGTTGGAAAACTAGCTTTTTTTTGTCTTTTGTCTTTTTTCTTTTTTTTTTTTAAGCTATGTAACATACCCGCACGCAACCTGACTTTTAGTGAGACAAAAAAAAAATTGTTCCTACTTGTACTGGATGAGGAGCAGCGCAATGTAAGGCGCTTCTAAACAGCAGGTGATGCTGGCATAGTTTAATCAGTATGTGAGCAGAGTTTAAGCATGTCCTAGGCTGTAAAACAGCAGCTGAAAAGATATGCGAGAGCAGGAAATGTTTATTTTGGTTGCGGCTGCTCCACCAGCCGTGGGTGTGATAATCCTGCAATCTTTCAGAAGAAAAAAATGGCTTAGCTGAGAAGTGTGTGTGCAACTTCGACTGCTGACAAAAAGTTAGATACATATTGGGTCTCAACTTCTTTGATAGAGCAGCCAATTAGTTTACTGATGCAGGAGTTATATATCTAACTCTACACAGAGTTTCAGCAGCGCTGCTCTGATCATCACAAGTTATAACAAGTACGCCTCCCTCACTGCCTCTCAGATTTGATGATTAAAGAATCCACTGATGTTTCTTCCCATGCAGGATGATTATTTTCTGGGTGTGGGGCAGATCACGATGACTAAGAGTGTTTTCACGACACTCCTGGGACGCTGTCATATGTTAAAAAAAAAAACAACAACCAAAACAAAACAAAACAACCAACAAAACAAACCACCAACCAAACAATTTTTGCAAGGAGAGGAATTTATAAAGCCTGGCTTCTGGAGGGTATTTGTGCCTAGGTTAATAAGGTCGCCCTGCCTAGTAATGTGCAGGTTAAGAGGGGGATTTCTAACACTACTGTTGTCTGTTGACTCTGTGACGTGCGACGATATAGCTACGTTGATGGTACTGTGCTTCTCACAGCGAAAATGTAGGTCCATTTCCTCTGTCTGGTTTTCCTTTTTGGCAAAAAGTCAATACAGTTAAGACATCTGTTCTTTCACCACGTTTGATGGAAATTATGCAGTTAATTCAAAGGTTACATATGAGTGGGGAGGATGTAAGGGACCATCTGACATACACAATGATTTCCTCCGGAAACAAGATAAGGATTTATAGATTCAGAATGACTCAGCACTGTCAGTGCTGTTAAACTCAACAGTCTGTGCTAGAACTTGTCAATATTATGTAAACATAGTTGTGATTTGTAATGAGGCTTGCGCTTTTGTGACTAATTTGCTGATTGCGGAAGAGAGGGGAAAGGAGTGCTAACCAGCCTGAGGCAGGAACGGAGCATTCCCGTAGTTATTTTGCATAAGTGAGTTGCCCTGTCCTACACGTAACAAGCTCTCCAGCCTCAGTAATACTGTAAAAAAAAAAAAAAGGGCCACATTTAAGTTTGATACAAAGATCCGTTTACATTAGAAAAGTGTATTTGATATGATTTGACGATTTGGCATCTTTATATTGTAATTCACCTATACAATGTCAAGGGCTGCATGAGCCATAGGCTTACACACCAAAACAATACTTTGGACATTTTAAATATGGTAGGAATTAATGTTGCTTTATTTGGCCAGTTAGTGCTTTTCATAGTAATCAAGAGTTAAGTTCTCCAACACCCCACCACAACAAAACATGGGGACCTGAATTAACGTATAAAGAATTTCATAGTGCCCCCAAATCTGAAAATTACTGGGCAAAGGCTTCACCAGGAGTTATTCCTGTATCCGCAGACAACAGCAACTGCTCCAAAGGCTAGAACCACGGCTGAGAAAAATGTAAAGGTGACTTCTCTCTTCCACTACACTATATATAAGGCATGGGTATTAGCATTATCAGTGACATTACTGGATACAGTAAGCTTAGCAAAATTAAAGCAAGTAGCTGAATTTGTGTGGCAGGCAGGTTTCTCAGAATTTGTTTTCCCCCCCCATACATGAACATATGTCTTTTTGAATGTTTCAGTGCTGACGAGCAAAATAGCATTGTTAAATTCTCTGAAGCAACCATACTAAAAGAACACAGCTCATTGATGAAGGTGCATTTGATTTGTTTTGCACATCATGTATTGGAGATTTTTCTTTATGACTGAAAAGTGTATTGCCGTCAGAAAAGAAACACAGAAAAGCCACGATACACTTACCGAATGATTAGTAATTCAACCCAGACTCTCACAAAAGCAGGTAATGGGCCAAAGGCCTCCAGGATATAGGTGTAGTGACCACCAGATTTCTTAATGCATGTTCCCAGTTCAGCATAGCAGAGGGCACCTGTGAGAATTAAACCATGGCATCATGAGAGATATCCAAAAGTACCTTTCAAAACATTTACAAGCTAAACAATGGAGCTGCTGTTGTATCGCAACTACTTTTGATATATTTTAATCATTTTTTTTTCCAAGCAATTTTTAAAGTTTTAGTTCGTTCAGCCAGACCTGCAGTTAACCAAACTGTGACGGTTACATTTACATGTAAGCCGCTGAACAAACTATTTGCTATCAACATGTTTCATCACTCATCCGTTTCTCATGAAGAGAGACAACAAACTGCTGTGTCACACCAGCTACCCTGGCTCCCCAGCCAGCCTGACTGC
>VZTL01010121.1:0-17097 GCA_013400535.1 Scopus umbretta
GCCTCAGTGGAGATTTCTGCTGGTGTTGACGTGGTCTGATAACCTGTTGTTGAGACTTGTGATGTCTTTGTTGTAACTGAAGTGACAGTGAGAGGAGTTGTGCTTTCTATGTCTTTTGGTGGTGTTGTAGGTTCTTCTTTTCTTTGCACTTCAGTTTCTCTTTGTGGTGTTGTTTTTATCTTTGTCTGTACCATAGTTGTTGTTGATTTTACAGCAGTATTTGTTGTGAATTCCTCTGTGGTTCTTGGTGTTGTGCTTTGAATCGCTGAACATGGTATGTAGCTGCAGCATGATACTCTGATTTCATAATTATAGCAGTGTTTAGATTCTTGGTCTTTGTTGTTACATATTAGTCCTATGTTTTGACTACAGTTTACCGTTTGATTAAGATTGTTTAGTTCTATATCTGGGTGTTCCTTGGCTCTGCACTGAACACCGTTTGGGTTTTTACACACGCTGTATCCTTTAGCTCTGAGATTTTCAAATGTTTCATAATCTCCACTGTCCTCTTTGTTTTCAGGGTGTGTGCAATCATACCATTCTGACCATGCACATACATTCTTCACACATGTTGCGGTTGTCATTTCTGTAATTAAAAGGAGGAAATATAAGCTTTGTCTGTTCCTATTAAAGAAAGTGGGAGGAAAAAATTCTTCCTCTTCCATACATTTTAATGCTGTTTGTAATATTATATATGTTAATGTAGTATTTTAATGAACTTGCTTTGACAGTCTTGAATTTTATTTCTATGGTATGTTTTGATCTCACATCTGTATTATTTTTCTAGTGGTACTTTATGTGATATTTATTAAAAACCATGTAGTTAAATATAGCTAATATGATATCCTCTGTGTGGAATGTCAATACATAGGATAATGTAATCTCACAATTGCTATGACATTAAGTAAGAGGAGATTTTAGTTTTCTTGGTATTATCTCTACTTAATTACACTGAACTGCATAACCACCCAGGCTTTAAAATATTTGTACAGGTTAATGACTTTTCTACTTATTTTAGTATTATAAAATGTAATATATTAATAAATATAGAACATAAAATATATTTTAACACATTTATTTTACATACGATCCACTATAATATAGAATACATATATAGATACATATGAAATATAGAATCTAATAAGTATTTTCTATTTATTTTAATAAGATTTCTTTTCGTATTCTTAGCATTGTGAAGATAACCATGTGGAATACATACCACTTTCTTCATATGAGTGCTACTTAATAGAAGACTTGAAGTTTAATATTTAGTTGTTGCTCTAGTATTGTATAATTTTGTGGAAATATTTCTCACAATATCTCAGAATTACATGGTCCCTATAATGAGTTAACCAGGAATAATGTAGAGGTCTACTGTAGGAGTAGAAGGAAACTGTTGATTTGGTTATTAAATATAATTAGGAAAGGTTCCAAAGAATGGTTTTAAATAATTTCATCATTCCCTCAAACTAGATTTCTTGTCTTCAGTTTGTACTAATGCGGTCAGTAATTTAAAACATGGCAGTAACTGTCTTTTGTGTTTTCAGACATTGGTCTAGAACTGCTGGTTTTTGTTTGCAAGGAAATGAGAAGATTCTCGAGGGTGCAATGATTAATAAGCTCTATTATTTCTTTTCCCTGGAAAAAAACATGTTGAAACCATGGAGACTGAGTTTGTAAGAAATGCTGTACTTCTTTCTACATCCTTGATTATGGTCATCTTTAGCAACTGAAGCTGCTAGATGAATTGGTGGTTCCAGCAGCAGTCAACAGTTTCAAGTTAAATTATATGCCATTACCTGATGAAAAGGCCCTCCCTTTCAGGCAATTTTCAGTCCCTTCCAGAGATTTTAAAGTTAATTTAAAGAGTATTCATGCATACCTGAAGTAGTAGTTGTGGGCTGACTTGTAGTAAATGTAAATGGTGTTGATGTAATGCCACATTTAAAGATATTTCTGTTTATTGTTCCATTGACATCACACGTTGCACTGAAACACCATCCAGCTCCATCTGTGGTGTTGTAGATGAGTTGACCATATTTATAGCTGTTCCCTTCATAAATGCAGTAGCATGCTGTAATTCAGAAGTTTATTGTTAGGCATCTATGAAAAGATAATACCCAGCATTTAATTTTCTTAATAATTCTTCTTAGCCGTCTTACCTTTATCATCAAACTTGCACTGCAAACCTTCTGATGAGCATTCACTGAAATTAAAAAAAACAAAACAAAACACATTTTTTGATTATGAAGTAATTTTATTAGTCATCTTTCTGCCAGACGCTAACATCAAAAGACAGAACGCTTTTTTTGTGTTTATTCCTTGAGTGTCCAGTTCATGTTGGCTTCTTTTTTTGCCATTGTTTTCCAAAGTCTTTCTTTATATTAAACCCAAACTTATAAATAGAAGTGAAGCTAATTATTATGCAATGCTACAGGTAGAAGTCTTAAGGAAGAATTTCTTTCTTTCCTCCTTATCACTTTCCGTGTACTTGCAGTGTTTTTGTACTGAAAAGCAGGCTAAAAGTGGAAAGAGTCTAAATACTGAAAGCAGTGTCAGAATGTAATAAAATCCTTGGCAGTAGACCCGCATTAGATATCTGTACTCCTGGAACATTTTTCTTGCCATACGAACGGGAAATAGAGAAAGCCTGATCATAAAGGACTTACTGTTCTTGTTGTATCTTTATGCTGAGGATTTACAACATAATTGGAAACAAATTCAACAGAACATAAAATCACAGAGCTTACTGATGTAGTAAGAAAACTGGCATTAGATACTAAGGCATTATTTTTACACAGCATAAACTAGTCCTGTCATGTAACAGGAACATGCAATTTCCTACTGCTGTTTTGATCGTTTTTTCCTTGTACACAATTAGGCTGGTATGTTAATTCTTACCATGAAAGACATTCATCCCGTCTATATATCTTTCCATCTTCATTATCATAACAGTCACAGAGACTGACACACTTCATCTGATCCTCATGAAAATATGGCTTGGCTGGTGGGCAGTTAGGGTAGCAGCCTGAAGGAAGGAAAAGTGCATAGAGAAGGTAGAAAAGGTGAGAATGAGATACAGTCAGCAGAAGTTTTGTTTGTGCAGAATGTGTTTGGCAGGTCTTGTTTTTAATAGTCATAATTTTTACTATTTAATTTTTTCCAAGAATCCTAGGAAGCAGTTCAGACTACTAGCATCAGTAGAGACCACCCACAAGGACTTAGTCCTAGAAATGTTTCTAACTCCAGTTTTCATACTCTGCCTCCACTTATGTGGATGCAACAATGTTGAAGAGAACTGCATGGTGCAAATGCAGCTGATGGGGGAAATACACTCCATTAAAGACCATTAAAAATATAATAAAATGTACCCACTTAAATGTACTTGCAGCTTTTTTTACCTTCTAAACCTGGCAAGTTATGGAGGCATTTTCCACTTGGGTTCCTACAGGTCTTCATACAGGAAGCTCCACAAGGCTTATAGTGCCATTCACACTCTCCTTGTTGATTGTAGTAATCACAGAACAGTGCTAAGGAGAAAGAGAAATTTGGATGTGTTCAGTTAAAAAAAAAAAAAAAAAAAAGAGCTTTTTTTGACTCATGTTTGTTCATCATATCCTTGCAATGCTGCTTGAGTAGTCTTGAAAACCATGAATGAATTTGTGAAATTGTGTGACCATCAAAACAGCCTAGTGGGAAAAGTCTACACAGTGAGATTACAATGCACATATGTAAGATACCCAGACTGTGTGTCCAAGGACATCAGCAAGGCACTGTACATTTAACTACACTCTCAGAAGAAACGTTTATGACATAAAACTCACGACAGATTGATGGGGTTCTCCAGGCTATGCAGACACCGGCTTCACTACATGCTTGAGCATAGGCAGCTACTGCTGTACAAAAACAATCGCAGTCTCCTCCAGTGTCACATGCACAAGCATCTGTCACACATGCCTGGTAATATTTTGCTGGTTCAACCTGTTATTAAAAAGAAATGTAATACTATATATCCTACCTTCTAAATTCTTAGCTTTGCTAGGGTAACTTTTTAAATATTGTAATACCTCAGAAGAAAGGCCTACATCAGTAATTTCTTTTTCTTTTGTTTATACATCACAGAGGTGATGCCAGATCATACATCCAAATCACATGTTGACAGATTTCTAGACACCCAGACCTGTGTCCTAGTGGAAGATAAGATTCATGTTCCCAAGCAATATTAGGCAACTGCACTTGAAAATGAAGGTCTCTGCCAGCAGAAAGAACTAACGTAACAGGAAGAGTGCAGAGTTACCCTGCATTGTTTGGTATGTAGTGTCAGATAAAGGCTATGCTGATACTTCATTACTACGTTATTATTTCATTGAGCTTGTGTTCTGTACGTGGTATATGAGAATTTTTATTCAAGTCACACTACAAGAAAATACATAGTAATTATGAAACTATTATTCTTTTGTAATAGGTCAGTATTTCCTATGAACTAAGTGTTCTTTTATTCTTATAGGTAGGGACTATAAATCTGTCTCACTGAGTGTGATTCAGACTGAAGTTTTCCTGACACAATTCAAAGTGAAACGTGCTAATGAATTAGGCATGCATGTTAAAATATATGAGGATAGCACCTTCAGTAACACACAGAGGTAGTCTTCACAGAGTAAACTTCTGCCCTGGTAATACCTGAGAGTGACAGGCAGCAAAGACATTGCTGTTGATGATGCTACACTGCTTCTCTGACCAGGACTTTCGATAAAGGTTGGTAGAACATGGGTCCTTTATGCTGTAAACATCAGGACACGTAGAGGATACTTTCCAGCTGTTTCCAAATTCTAGGATATTTTCTACTACAGACTGACCCCTTGTAATAAAGTCATTGATGCCGTTGCCATCATAATTTCCACAGAGGCCACAGATCTGGCCCTGCAAAAGGAAGCAAGTAAAATAATAATGGATGTGAGAAAACTTGAAACAACATCTGAGACTGAAAGAATACTTGAAATTCAGATCTTAGAATGGTGCCCTTCCATTCTAAAATTCCTGAACATCTTCATCCTTTGTTTCAGCAACAGAACATGACCACTACGGCCAGAAGGATACTGCTGTTGACTTTTCTTTTAAATCAATAAAACCATCTTTGCCATTGTAACCTTCTGTCTTTGAGGTATGTCTTTAACAAGGAAACAGGGACTCACAGTTAGCTGACTAAGCTTTTAATTTAAACCTTGTTTTATACAACAGGTGTACATACAAAAAACAGCCTTACGAAGCTGTCACAAAAAACACCAGTCCAGCCACATAGTCCACGCATTGAGTCTTTACTGTTACGACTGCTCACAGGTACAAAAAGAAATTACATTTTCCTTGCACATCCAGAAATATTGTTCATTCTAAATTAATGGATCTCTAAAACTGTGATAGGCTACAATAGATGCTATGCTTTCTCTATGAATCTAAGGTGCATACTTCCCATACTCCTACTATTTTCATAAAAAGCCAGTGGGTGAGGCAGCAAAAGAACCTGTGGTACTAAAATAAATGTGTACATCTAGTTCTAAATTACACTTAATTTATATACCTAATTGAAGTGTCACTGTGGTATACAATAAGATAGCAAATTCCTCACTACAGTTTTTAGTGCTTATGTATCATAAGCTAGGAGAAGGCGTATGACAACAAGAATGCATTTTCCTTATCACCTGTGTAGATATATGCTTGAAAAATACATGGTAGCATTTTACAAGGGGTTTTCACTCATAATATTTCACTTCCTTGATCTTGAAGTATGATAATTTGATTTGTGTGTCAATGGGAACTGGAAACAGTGGATTATTTTCAAGATCAAGACTACTCAATTGATTTCTACACATGTAGCTATGTACTTTTAATACGGTCTGATAACCTTTACCAAGGTTCAGTGGGTAATTTTAACAAAGTCAAGTCCACAAAAGTGGTTTGCCAACTCAAGTTCTGTCAGGCCAAATAGGCACTGAAAGCTGCCTTCAGAGTGCAGAACAGCAGCAGAATGACGACATGGCTTCCTGAGGCACTAGAGGAATGAAAAACAACATGAGATGTCCTGCAGGAATGTTAGAGACATCACCTGTTTGGGATCTTGGCAGGATCTCAACAAAATTCACACCCAGTCCAAATCTGGACTGTAAATTGCCATTTAACTGTTAGTTCCGCACCTTAAAATCAGGGCTGAGCTTGATGAAGATGCTGGTTTTCTTGTCCCACATGAGGATCAGTCCGCTTGTGGTCTCAATTACCAAGTACATACCCATATAGCGGACTGTGTATGGCACCTCATCATTTTGTCCTCTCTTTACGACACTGACGTGCTCCTCACCAAGTATCAGTTCATAGCTCTGAAACAGGAAGAAAAGGTAATTAGAAATGAACTCAATAGCTGCAGCTGTGCTCTCAAACATGTTTTTCTGCCTTTAGGAGTACTAGGAATAGTTTATATATTGAAAAGAAATAATCCAAATGAGATAAATCAAAACTATATAACTCAAATCTCAGGTTCCTGAAAGTGTGGTAAAAAGATATTTTAAATGGCATAGGCCAAAAAAGGGTGTTTTGGCAGTCATGGAGGAACTACATTGCACAGAATAAAATAATCTTCTGACATGATAGGCTGATCTGCTAAAGACAATTTTCCTGTAGATCTGTATTTTGCCCAAGATAGGCTAGGGTGGGAAATTGAAAAGATAGAAAGCTGGGAAGCTCTACCAAATATTTCACTTGAATATTTAAGATTAATTTACAAGTTGCTTTGCTTTTTAAAATATTTTTCCAACTTCCTTAAAGCAATGGATATCCAGGCTTCCCCTGAACCCTAAACAGATACAGAACAAAACTGGTCAATATGCAAAACCTTCTTACCTCTAAGAAAACTTTGATAGATTTTGAGCAAGTTGTCCCAGTGTTGCCACAGGGAATATTTTCAGTGATAACCCTGAAGGTCCCATTGGCTGTGCCACTCTTCCCACAGTGGTCCTGGATAGGGAATAACATTTAAAAAGATATTATTTTTGTAGACACAATCAAGGTTATGTCTCATTTACTATTGCTAATTGTCAGTACCTGGACTAGTGTGTATTCACAGTTTCCATTGAAGCTGAACCTTTTGTCATCAAAGGTATTATAATGACCATCTCCATAAACAGCACAAGTGCCCAGACATTGATTTTCAGTGCATTCCCACTTCCTATTCTTGCATATACTAGGAATGAGAATAAAATATTTTAATAGTAAAACAACTTACTCTTTTGTGTAGACATATCCCAACAACTCAGTATTTTTTTGGCAACTCAACCCTGGTACATGTTACGTTGATTCTGGAGTTAAAATAGTCTTATACATTTTTTATGTAAAGAATTAAAGCAAAGTTCTGTCCTGCTACTCTGAATGCATTAACTGCAAAATAGGATAGTACTTAATGAACACTGTAGTCCCAAAGATTTCCTCCCATTGTGTGCTTTGGCCATCTGACTACATCAGAAGAAAACCTGCTTACACTGTTTAATCCAAAACTAAAAGAACCATCAATTGATGAAATGTCCAATCCAAATCTTTCCTCACTGCTGTGCTATTTAAGATCTTTGGAAAGGCAAATGATGGAATGAGGAATGCTACTTCTGAGAAAATATTTACCAGGTGTTACAGTCAATGTTGATCTTTTCCCCAGGCTGATACATGGCTTCATTGTGAATACACGGACATTCCTCTTCAGAAATACAGGCACCATTCCCATCTAACACAAGCCCAGCTGGGCACATGCAGCCAGATATACATTGTGTGCTGTACTGGAAAATTCAAGGGGAAGATATAATTTCAGAATGAAATAATCACAATAGAAAAAGGAAGATTAAATTCTCGTAAAATGTCTTTATATGGTCTTATTGCTGTCCAGCTTAAATGGGAGAGGACTACAAAGTACTTATAGAACAATGGAAGGAAAAAGGAAGTTATTAGCCATTAATTTGATAGAATATAAATCAGTTAAAGATACACATTTTATGTATACCAATCCGGATTGCTGTGCTGGAGTCTGTGAAATTTGAAATACATTAATCTTAAGTCTTGTTCTGTGTTAGCTGAAGAAGCCTTGCGCTCTGTAGTGGGTGATTTGTGATTGAATGGAGATTTAAAAAGAAAATTATTTTTTCAGTTTGGTTGAGTTACACTGAAATCTGTTTATCTCATATGGTACTTATTAATGAAATGGCATGTGGCTAACACGCACCTAGGTGGAGTAATGTAATTAGATGTGCAAGAAGTTCACAGTTGCATCATGGTATGAGAAAGAACGGTTTCTCCTAGCCAGTTTATAGCCAGTAATTTTCTCGTAAAGAAGTAAAATGTGTGGCAGATCCCTAGATATTTCACTACTAATTACTGTTACCTGCAGTAGCTGAAGAAAGTTAGCCACTAATCTTAAGAATTAAACTCTGTGTTACTTTATTGTATTTTGGTCTAAGTGTCCCAGTGTTAATGCTTCATAACATGGTTTTAGAGTTTTGCTACAAGAACAAAGTATCTGTGTTGTAGATTTGGAGTAGATCAGACAGATCAATTAATTACTTCAGCACCAAGAGCAGAGAAAAAACCTGGAAGCATCATTTCATCCATCCATGACATACTTACACACTGCATATGCAGAGTCTGGCAACTTTTTTGACATTCTGCTCCAGTTGTTCCTGCAGTGATGTTTGTACAGTTGACGTAGATCATGGGAGATTCACAGACTAAAGGAAGGACAGAAGTGAGAGCAGTAAGAAATGGCACAGGGTTTATCCCGCAGTTGTAGCCATTATAACCATCTAGAAATTCTTTGGAAATTGTGTATTTCAGTTAATAGGGATTGCTGTCCCTATTTAGCGGATTTAATAACTAACTAACTTCATAGCACTGAATTCCCAGAAAAAAAACCCTCAGTATTTCAGAAAAAAATCTTTATGAAAAAGAGGATTTATCATTAATCTAGGTTCACTCCTGCTTTTTATAACTGTTGCACTATAACTGAGAAATATTTCTATTATTTAAAAATCAATTAAGAAAAATCAGTTCTATCAACTCTTTCTGGCCAAAACCTAACATAGAGAAAAAAGTAAGTGGAAGATTTTTTTTTTAACCTGGAGTTGGGTTGGTTGCTCCCATGCAATTCAGTCTACCCTGGACGCAAGTGCTGTAAGAGAGGGAAAAACATATTTTTACATATATTTCTTTTCAAACTGTGTACTGAGATTGAGAGCTACTTCTCTCTTGTCAGGTTTAAGAATTTCTGAAGGAATTTCAGAATGCTGTTTTGCATTCTCAGGGAAGAATTTCCCTCAATACCACTACCAGTCCTGCTTTCATAAGGTATCCATTATTGCTTAACAGGAAAAATCATAGGTTGAAATTAGTATATGTCTTGAAAAATCATGCAATTAAATAGAAAATGCACCTAAATACAATTTATCTATCTATCTATCTGGAAATATCATAGAATCATAGAATCATTTAGGTTGGAGAAGACCCTGAAGATCATTGAGTCCAACTGTAAACCTAACACTGCCAAGTCCATCACTAAGCCATGTCCCTAAGTGCCACATCTACATGTCTTTTAAATACCTGAAGGGATGGAGACTCAACCACTTCCCTGGGCAGCCTGTTCCAGTGCTTGACAACCCTTTTGGTGAAGAAATTTTTCCTAATATCCAATCTAAACCTCACCTGACACAACATGAGGCCATTTCCTCTTATCACTTGCTACTTGGGAGAAGAGACTGACGCCCACCTCGGTACAGCCTCCTTTCAGGTAGTTGTAGAGAGTAATAAGGTCTCCCCTCAACCTCCTTTTTTCCAGGCTAAACAACCCCAGTTCCCTCAACCGCTCCTCACAGGACTTGTGCTCTGGACCCTTCACCAGCTTCATTGCCCTTTTTTGGACACGCTCCAGCACCTCAATGTCTTTCTTGTAGCAAGGGTCCCAAAAGTGAACACAGTATTTGAGGTATGGCCTCACCATTGTTAAGTACAGGGGGGCAATCCTTTCTGTAGTCCTGCTGGTATTGGCCTTCTTGGCCACCTGGGCACACTGCTGGCTCACATTCAGCCGGCCGTCAACCAGCACCCCCAGGTCCTTTTCTGCCAGGCAGCTNTTAGCCAGGACTGCTGGCAAATGATTGAAAATGGCTTGGTGACCACTTCTGCCAGCTCCTTCAGTACCCTTGGGTGGATCCCATCCAGCCCCATAAAATTGTGTGTGTCTAAGTGGTGTAGCAGGTCACTAACTATTTTCCCTTGGATTACAGGGGCTTTATTCTGCTCCCCATCCCTGCCTTCCAGCCCAGGGGAATATGTACTATTCTTAAAAGTGGAAAAAAAGTTGAAAAAAATGAGAGAGCATGGCATTGAAATTCAGCCAAGGCAGGGTGAGACCAGTTTAAATGTAGCAGATGTTAATGAGAAAATACTTATACTATTGCTTGAGTGTTTTGCAAAAGATTCACTTACCATACAAGCCCATTTTCATGGACAACTTCTCCAAATGTTATGGGAGATCCTCTGTAGTAGCAGGGACATTCATTAGCAGGCACACATTTGCCACTTTCATCCATGTAGGTTCCATTTACACATGTGCAGCCATCAACTGGGACAAACTTAATGTCACATGTGATGTCAGGGTTACTCAGAGACCGACAAGTGGGTTGACAGGAAGAGATTGCATAGCTGTAGTTTAGTGATTTTGGACATGAGGTGGTGTATTTTGCTTGAGAGAAGAAAATAGAATAGGTTTGTTAATCCCAGGTGGTAATTTCTGGTAGGAAAAAAGAAACCATAGGCAGTAGAAACAACACGTAAACCATACTGTATACCTCTGCCTATCTTGCATCTTTCTTGAAAATGTATTTCTGAATACTTCCAGAGATAGATCTGAAAAGCTACTGTACATGTGGAATAAGTATGTGGAATAAGATGTATGCAAAGAAGAAAATATTTTTTCAAATGAAATTTCAGAAGGAAACCTCCATTTGATGCTGCCACTCATTGCCAAGACTTCCAAACCTTTTGAAGTAAGAGACAAGATGTCTCCCTGAATGTCTCCTGGTATGCTTAAAATAGACCTACTCGATCTGTGGAACCCAGCATGCAGCTTCAGAGACCTTTCATTTGCCAGTGTTCTGGTTAGAATTACTAGTGCTGTTATTCTAACATGTCACATTTTATCTACAATAACTTGTGATACATAAAGCTGTAGTGAAATTCAAAGTTCCACAGAAACAGGTGGAGGCACTTCCATAACAGCAGTCTCTTCCTAAGCAAGCTACATCTCCCATCTATTTATATTCACTCTTGCTAGCAATGGATTGATTCTAAGGGAACAGCAGAGAATTACTTCCAGGAGTGCACTTGACAAAATCCCTTCCTCAACACTTACTATATTTGCCTAGAAATCGGTAAAAATTAATCTCTGATCAGCAGTTTTTTATTGATGTGTATTCTTAGGAATAGTTAAGAATACTTACAGCAGACAGCAGTCCTCCATCCATGCAGTGGGATTCCCTTTGCAGCACAAGCTCTCACATAGGAGGACAGGGCTGCACACAGACAGTCCTCACTATTTTCACAAGTACATGTGTCAAAAATGCAGTGCTAAGAATGCAAAGAAAAATAAATTCTCAGCACTGGCAATATTATCAATCTAAAAAAAATAAACGTTATCTTTTTGGTCTTATGCACTAACTCTTCTTCAGATATGCTTACTCGTAGACAACACTAACATAGCTTTATCACTTCCCTGTCTTTGTCTAAGTTTCCTGGCAGGGAAGAATGAGGGTAATGGAAATTCAGCTGATGTCTGCAGTTATTATTGGGAAATAGTGACCTTAAGGTCTGTTATACATTTAACAGTTTCCTGTTCCTCTGAAGCATATTTACAAGTATGCTGCACAACAGCATACAAAGCTGTAGTCACAGTATGCAGTCTAGACACGTCATTTCACCAGTGTCCATACCTGGATGATTCATAGTGAGAAGAAAGTTTGGCAACACATTGATAACAGAATGATGATAATTAGCTAATGGGCTTTCTGTGCCAAGTAGTTATTAATGAGATACGAGGCTGATGAGACAACAATTCACTGATATTCAAACAAACTTTTGACATGCCTTTACATACACTTCCTACTATATGTGTATATCCATCCAGGAGTAAATAGTTGCCTTTTCATTTGCGAGCAAGTCAGGATCTTGAAGTCAAGACTGACAGTTCAAACAAGGTAATGTTATAACACAAACAGAAACACATGTTGAAAGAAGGAAGTCCTGCAGTACAGAAATGAAAATACAAGCATTGCATAAGACAAGAGACATGTCTGGAGCAGTCCTTTTCTGGTAGCTAGTTGTAATGATCCTGTTTCTATTGTTTATAAAGGGAAAAACAGTATAACAAAGTACCGTGTGGTAAACAGAGGGATTCACTGCATAGTGACAATTAGCAAAAGGTCCTTCTCTGTCAGTTAGTAGTCCACACCAACGCTGAGCATATATTTCTGTAAAGAGAACAAACAATACAAATACACATTATTCTTTGCATTTCATTAGTCACAAAACCACACTGCCCTGGTCTATGAAGCCAGTTCTGAAATTACATCAAATCTCTCCTTCTTCTGTCTTTTTTTCACTCATCTTGTGGGCTAAGGTTTCTAAAACCAAAGAGGAGGACTTGCTGAAGGGGATGAATAAAAGATTTCCAAAGATACCCTTGCAATCCACTCCTCTGACACCAACTTATCAGCGTAGACATCCTCTCTGTTTTCAGTGACCACACAGTTTCCCTCAATTGTGTTTCTATGACTTTTCCTTTACTTTGTTAGTTATCCCTAGTGCTTTCATTTTGAATATTTGTTTTGGATTTCATAGGTATATTTTTACTAAGTATATAAGTCTTTATTCTCTTATCTTTGCTTTCCAACAGATGTGTTTTCCCTAGGGATGAGCAAATAAACCTAGAAAAAATTCTAAGAGGCACGCACCATTATCAATACTGAGTGCACAAGGCTTCTCAAAACTCCGCGGGATATTAGGGCATGAAGTCATAGTTTTCCACATATTAGCAAATGCTGTTGCTGTTCCTTCAATTATTCCACTTACAATCTTGAAGTCATCAGTTTGCATACTATTGAAATTTCCACAGAGACCTGTTGGAAAGCAGTAAAAAGTTTATACTGCTCAAACTAAACAAAAGACATTAAGCAAGATGCTCTTATATTTCATTCACTTACCACAGGTTTGGTCTTTGAAAATAGGATCCAGTTGCACAATAACTTGCATGATGGGTGTGATTTGGATTTCAAGGTGGACACCAAAGTTTGTCTGCATGATGATGAAGAATGATGAAGGTCTGAACACAACGACATTACCTACAGATGAAAAACAGAATGATTACTTTCTGAATGAGGTTGAATGCTGGAAACAGTTCATCATTATACTAAACTTATTGAATTTCTATTGCAATTGTTGTGAATTCTGAGGTGAAATAAAGCCAATCTTTATGAAAATGAATCAGAGATATAAATCCAAATTTACAGTTCAGACTTTGCTTGTAGCTACCAAGTTGTTAACTTTATTTGCTGTCTCAGCATTAAGCAGTTGGAGATTACTCCTTCCAAGAGAATAAGAAGGAAAAACTGTATGGCACTAAGCATTAAAATGAATGCTTTTATTTTTGTTTCTAAGGTTGTACAGCATACTTCAGAGCCCTCACTTGGCTGGAGAGGGAAACTAAGCAGATCTGGAGGTCTGAGATATCACAAAGAATCATTACTTATTGAGACAGAGCAAAAATCAAATTTCTGTCTAAGAAAGTGTGAGCACAGGGGTGGTAAGTTAAAAAAAAAAGGGTAGAAGAGGTAGACAGATGTGTTCTGTGTTCAATTTTGTGCAGTGAGAAGGAAGTAAACCTTACAGAGATCAAATCAGGAGGGTGTAAATGCTGTTTGCTTCTGTTTGAACTCTTGCCTATGCTTTTACTGTCTCCCATTTCTTTATGACAACAAACTTCCCACTTCTACTACAAAAGCAATTGTGTGACTCAGAAAATATCCTAAAGAGAACCAAGGTGTGAACACACAGGTTCTGAACAGCTCACAGTCCTCATATCTTCCATAGTTTAAGAAAATAAGCAGGTGTGGTGTTGAAGTTCTGAGTTTTATTGCTCACAGACTGTTAGAGAAAAAAATACCTGCTGAGATGGGTAGCTGGATTTCAATTGAGTTCATAATCACACCACCATCAGGCTTGACTTCGATGAACTGATAAGGAAGAGGAATAAGAGGCAACTGTGTGAAGGATAACTATAGTCCAAAGAGTAATAATGATGATGACTCCAGTGATATTAAATAAAAAGATATTAAATAAAAAAGGTAGTTTTTTGTGATTTCACCTCCTCTCTCTTTCCACTTCGTACACTTTACTAATTTTCCCTGCCATAAAAGAATGACTTCTAAAGAGTAATTCCCAGCTTCCTAGGTAATTACATCACCTTGGCTTCTTTGAACACATCTTTGTGATGAATTACATCTTTTACTGTTGTACTGGTAGTTTCTAACCTAAAAGCCCATGTTTTTTCCATCTAATTGGCAGAGAAAATAATTTTATCTGCTTTGTGAGTACGACATTATTCTTAACAAACTTCCACAAAACCAAATTTACAGCTGATCTGATTTTCATAACAGAATCAATTTCTTTTCACTTGATTAAAAGTAACATGAACTTATCACATATGATCATCACTTGAGAGAGAAACGTAGTTCCCTAAGGCCTAGCTTCTTTGCTCCCCATATTTTTAATAGTAATTTCCCATGCTTATTTTGCATTCTTACAGTTTGTCCTTTATTCACGGTGAGGATCACTCTTTTTAAGCATGACTGAATGTCTGTTTGGCTACATTGGCGTAGTTCTACCAAGATGGTGAATGTTTCATCTTTACAGTGCTGAAAAAAAAAGCCAAGAGTTATTTCATGAAAGGCTAATTATAGAAGCTTTCCCTGTAAAATTTTCTCTCAACTCTGAAAAAAAATATCTGTTTCTGGAGAAGATCCAGACTCTCTCAAATCCCAGGTCTTTGGCCTAAGATTCAGTTTTGCCTTTTTGTAATGATATAATGAGAGAATTAGAATCTCGTTTTGCATTTTATTGATGATATCCATATCTGGAGTTTTCATTCATGCCCACTTCTAATGTTTGATTCAATTTTATTGTATCTCTCATATTTCTGTATCTGGTATCAATTCTAGACAAAAATTTCTAGATAAAACATTTTTCAGGAGAACAGTAACATACAGCATTTTTCTTGCACTGAATTGTGCAGCTGGGGAAAAAAAGCCATAAAACAAACAGAAAAAGCCCCTACAAGATCAAAACTTTTCACTTGCACATTGTTGTAATTAAATATTTTTGTTCTAATTAACATTTAATTTTTCTATTTCTTTTGACTTATTTTTAAATTTGTTTAAAAATGTTCAAAACCTAAATGAAATATATTGGTTGACTTGTACCGATTTTCTGTATTTGAACTTCCCAGAAATGAAATAAAAATATTAGTCCTCTAAGTTCAATTTTTTTTCAGAACCGTTAGTGTAATTTTTTAGACTTGTACCATGTGGCGCAATAAAATATAATACAGTAACATGGCAAAAATTATGCAACTCAGTAAGAAAGCTGCATTCATCACACTGAAGAATGTAGACGAAACAAGTTCTTAAAAAAGGCAATGCTCTTCAGCAATTACTACATAACAGAACTAGAAATTCCCCAGTAAACAACATATACTGTTGCGTGACATCCTAATAGTTAACTGATGATTGTCATTTGAATGGCAGCATATGTTCTAATAAACATCTGGATAAGAGAGAGGCAATTTAATGCCTTTATGTCAAAAGAGGTAAGTTTCAAAAGTGTTGACTGAGATCACCTTTTCTTTCTATAAATGTATAAGGTTTTATGACCTAGTAATATCTGATTCCCACCTTAGAAAGGACATAAAAGCAGTCTCCATGGTAATCATAGTGTTCTTCATCATATGTGGAAATGTGCGAGCCTCCCTCTAACGAACATGTTCCTGGGCATGAAATGTCTTGGCAACTCCACTGACCTCCATTACAGGTACTGGAAGAGAGAGAATAGTTAGCTGAAATCAGTAACAGTGGTACAGAGTAAAAGGAATTACAGTGACATTAGGTTCAGCTATTTTGCTACTGGTTTTCCCTTCAAGCTGTAGTTTGACACACAGTCAGTCTAGGTTTAAGACTTTCCAAGACATTGTGAACATGTGTGAAAGGAATGACTCTGGTATGCATTCACTTTGCTTATTTGTTTTCCTTCTTGAATAGGTGAACTTTCCAGCAACAGGTATTGGATGAATAAATTACTTGTTTTTTGCAGCTAACATAAAGCACAATGACAAATTAAAATATCTTCCTTTTTGTTACATAAATGTATCAAAACCTAGCAGAAATGTAACCCCACATCTTCTCCTGATGTTTTCTAAGGTGATGTGGTAGTGCACAGGTACAGGATTAATAATTGTGAAATTGAGGTTGCATTGTGTCATCCCTTGCTTTCTCCAGAGAAACTAAATATTTGCAAATACATAAATGACTGCAACTTCATTCTCCTTAGAGAAGTCCAAATGTTTGAACAAAATAAACAAAGAAGAATCATTTTAATTGACTGGTGAGAAATCTAAACATTGTAAATCCTTGCTTTGATCACCTTGAGTGCAAAGTCAGTTAAGGCTGTTGCTAAATAAAGCAAAGAATGTTCTTTAGGGATATTTTGGAACTGCAGTGGTCAGTTAAATATACATATCAATTACCAATGATGCAACTGCATATAACAAACCATTAAATTAATTAACTATATGAGAGGAAACAGTAAGTTAGAAAAGTAACAAAGATTACCAGGAACGGCACTGGGCTGTAAAAGAAGTTCCTGTAGCATAGATGGTGCCATTGTAAATACAGGAGCACTGCTGATGGGGAATGCAGCCAGAATTGTTGATGTCATCAAATACAGACCCTAGATTTTAAAAAAAAAAAAAAA